>MCJB01048155.1:21763-99299 GCA_002018475.1 Nicotiana obtusifolia | reverse complement strand
ACGGTCGGTGCCTATCTCGGTTCGACCTTGGTTCTCGAAAGTTGTCCCTTCGAGGTCAATCAAAAGCCTTAACTGTATATGAAGAACCTGACGCAACCCCGACCTAGTCATCCTTTATCCTAATTTTTGACTGATACCGGTTGTCGATGTCTGCCCAGGTGATGGCCGAATATTAAATTAAACTCTGCTTGAGTTGCCTAGATGTTGTAGAACTGTTAGTATTCAGCCCTTGGGTGAAAGCTTGCACTGCCCAGTCATCTGTAACCGGTGGCAGGTCCATCCGCTCCATTTGAAATCAAGATACGAACTCCCTTAATGTTTCACTGTCTCGTTGTCTGACCTTGAATAAATCGGACTTCCTTGTCTCGACCTTAATAGCGCCTGCATGGGCTTTTACGAATGTATCAGCTAACATGGCGAATGAGTCGATGGAGTTTGGTGGTAAATTATGATACCACGTCATCGCTCCCTTGGATAGAGTTTCTCCGAATTTTTTCAGGAGGACGGACTCGATTTCGTCGTCCTCGAGATCGTTCCCCTTTATGGCACAAGTGTAAGCTGTCACATGCTCGTTCGGGTCCGAAGTTCCGTTGTACTTGGGAATTTCGGGCATGCGAAACTTTTTCGGGATCGGCTTCGGAGCGGCGCTGGACGGGAAAGGCTTCTACATGAATTTTTTGGCGTCCAAGCCTTTCAATACTGGAGGTGCCCCGGTATCTGGTCTACCCTCGAATTATATGTTTTGACTTTTTTATCGTTGGCTTCAATTCTTTTTTCTCCTTTCTCGACCCGCTTAGTCAACTCCTCTAGCATTTTGATAATCTCGGAGTTGACTCCCGAACCGCTCTCATCCGGTTGCGCTGTGACCGGTCCATGTTGCTCGGTTGTCGCCTGAGGAGGAACGTTTTCTGCTCTGCCCGGGTTTTGACTGCGGCTTTGCAATTGGGCTATCGCCGCTTGTTGAGCTTGCAGCATATCAAATATCACTTTGAGGCTGATTTTGTTCTCCCCGTTCTGCTGAATTCTGGAGTGGTTCTCCCCCCGGACGCTACGCGATGAGCCGGGTGCCTGGTCAGCATCGATCGCCATTTGAGAATTGGCATCGATTGGGACCTCATGTCCGGGCATAGCGTTGTTTTCAGCTTGGTTGTTGACCTCGTTGTTGATAGGGAGTGATTGTGCCATGATCAATCTGTAACCTGAAAAACAAAGAGTTCTACAAAGAGCAAGCGTAAAATTGTGTTTGAAAGAGAACTGTATCAAAAGTTCACTAATATCCTTGGCCCCACGGTGGGCGCCAAACTGTTTACCCTTAAATCCGGATAACAATTGAATTTGTTCGTAGTGCTAAGGATCCGTAAATCAATTTGATACAGTATAAAATATAACGTAAATGATTAAAAGATAATAAGCAGAAGAAAATAGCCAAACCACAAGTATCCGATAGCTGGTGACGAAATATAAGAAATAAGCAAGCGTTTTGATGAACAATGATAATGGTAATGAATAGCAGTAAAGTATTTTGTTTCTCTCTCAATGTGTCGTACAATGATAGTTGGATGCTCTTTTTATAGGTAGCTAAAAAAGTCCTAAACATGGTAGAAGTCTAATTTACAAAGTAAATCCCTTGAATTACGTGATGAAATATCCTGAAATAATGCTTTAACGTCTATAACGGTTGAGATAATTGCTCCTGGCGAAATATCCAGAATTGGCGAGATATACAGTTTGAATCTGATCCCTTGCTACGAGGTGTCCCCTGGCCGACCGATATCGGTTGTCCCATTTCGGCTTCTCCAGTCTATGTATCCAATTTGCTGATTTCGGACCGGGGCGGCCCGGCCTCACATTATGCCCGAACCCGACTTCACTCGATTGCGTCCGACCCAATACAGTCGTATTCTGTAATTTAACCTAATCCTTATATATCTATGGAGTGTGGTGTTACTATCTAAATTTCATTAATTTGTTCCGTATACAAATCTATCCTTGGGATGTTATAAGCATTTGAAGCCTGAAGCAACTATTTGTTTCGAAATTCCTTTGAATATTCTTTTTATATAAATGCATATTGCCGCGCGGTGTATCCTTGAATGGTTATTAGAGTCAAACTGAATCTTACATCTCTCTTGCTACATGTTAAAAATAAATAGAGATGCGCTTGCTTTCCTATTTCAAGTTTTTGACGAGAAGCGTCTTTTAAATAATTAAGTTTGTACTAGTTTAACCATATTGTTATATTTATTCCTTTTATGCGTCTGTTTCTATGCCTATTTGTGTGCAAAGCATTCTTCAAATTAATTGGTAATTTGTTGGAAGATAAGAACGATGAGGTTAAGTCCTTAAAATTCGGTTTGGTGGCTATATACGGTCGAAGTCGGGCCCAACTATATGTGGTCGAAAACGGATTCGACTCTATATGGTAAACATCGAGTTCGACTATTGCACGACAGATCGGGTTCGAAATGCGTAGGGTTGAAGATCGAACCTGAATTTCATCGAAGCGAAACACGAGGCCAGAATGTCTAACCTCGAAGAACATCGAGCTCGTGGTCCGAAATCGATCCTGACTCCGAAAATGCCCGAGGGAAGATCACCAAACCTAAATGACAGAAAGCCAGAATATCCGTAATGAGACGAACATCGCGGCGGGAATCTCGGCACAAATCAATAGAACCGCTTAATTAGCAAATCAGGAGATTTTTTACCTTGTATGGAGTTGCACCAAATGTACGATCCCCCTACTATATAAAGGGAGGGTTTAATCATTTGTATGGACACTTTTCCAGTCATCAGTAAAAGAGACAGTAGCATATTGTTCTCTTGAATCATTTATTCATTAACTTGTTCCAATTTCTACTATAATCAATCCATGCCCAAGAAGGATCAACCAACGATCAAAAGCGTCTAACTCGGGTGGTTTGCGTTCTTCTCATTTATCACTTAATTTTAACTTTCATTATATTATTCTTCATTTGTATCAAATTAGACCATGTATTTAAAACCGCGTATAAATTCAATTGTTATCCGAAATTTAGGGTAAACAGTTTGGCGCCCACTGTGGGGCTAAGGATAATAGTGGATACTTGATACAACTTCCCGTCACACACATTGTTTCACACTTGCTCTTTAAAGCGTCTTTGATTCCAGGTTATAATACTGAAATGTCAAACTTTCAATCGGCACCTCTGCACATTGATAACGAGTTCGATCATCAAGGCGAAAATAATAACATAGTGCCATGTGACAAAATTCCAATCGATGCTAATTCACTTGTGGCGGTCGATGCAGATCAGCTTACTGACCCCTCAAATAGCGTTCATAGGGGAGTCCGATCAGTGACACAAAATTCTCAAAATGTCGAAAGGGACAGGATCAGCCTCCGGATGATCTTTGAAATGTTTCAAGCCCAACAGGCCGCGATAGCTCAGTTACAAATTCGAAGACAAATTTCGAACAGGGTTGAGCCTGGCCCCTCCCGGGAAATTACCTGAAAGGATGTATCGGTTGTAGGAAGGTTAAATGAGTGTGAATCGGGGGCAAACCCCGGAATTATGAAGATTCTCGAAGAATTGACTAAACGAATAGAATTTAGGAAGAAGAAAATCGAGGGAAATGACAAGAAGCTGGAAACCTACAACTCCAGGGTGGATCAAATCCCAGGAGCACCCCCGGTATTAAAAGGCCTGGATTCTAAAAAGTTCGCGCAAAAACCTTTTCCATCAAGCGCGGCTCCGAAATTGATACCCAAATAATTCCGAATGCCAAAAATCTCCAAATACAATGGAACAACTGACCTGAGCGAGCATGTAACCGCATATACATGCGCTATCAAAGGGAACGACCTGGAGGATGACGAGATCGAATCCATTATGTTGAAAAAGTTTGGGGAAACCCTGTCGAAAGGAGCCATGACATGGTATCACAACTTACCCCCTAATTCTGTTGACTCGTTTGCTATGCTTGCAGATTCTTTTGTGAAGGCACACGCAGGCGCCATCCAGGTCGAAACGCAAAAATCGAACCTTTTCAACGTCGGGCAGAAGGATAACGAGATGCTTAGAGAGTTCGTGTCCCGGTTCCAAATGGAACGGATGGATCTGCCACAGGTCACAAACGATTGGGCTGTTCAAGCTTTCACTCAAGGGCTCAATGTTTGAAGCTCAGCGGCTTCGCAACTAAAACTTAACTTAATAGAGTACCCTGTCATCACATGGTCTGACATACATAATCGGTACTAGTCAAAAATCAGTGTTGAAGACGATCAGCTCGGAGCCCCTTCGGGATCCATTTACCCCGTTATATCTTATGACAAAATTCAAAGATAAACTTATCGCGAACCAAGATTGAATAGAGATCGACATCAGCCATATCGTGGGGACAGAAAAATCGGTGTATCCGGGCAAAACTCTCCAAGACATGAAAGGAGAAATGACCGAGGTCAGAACAGCCGGGGCTGATGACCACCAAAAGCAATTCGAAAGGCCCATCGGGCATAAAGAAGCACCTCGGTTATCGGTATATAATTTTAATGTTAATGCTGCCGCTTTTGTATCAGCTATTGGTCGCATCCAAGATACTGAATGGCCTCGACCATTGCAATCTGATCCGACCCAAAGGGATCCTAATCAGATATGCAAATATCACGAAACTCACGGTCATAAAACGGAAGACTGTCAGCAACGGAGAGAAGAACTAGCCCGGCTACTCAGTAACGAACACCTTCGAGAATTCTTGAGCGACCGAGCAAAAAATCACTTCGGAAAAAGGAACACTAACAAACAGCCAGGCCAGGAAGAACCTCAACATACAATAACCATGATTATCGGTAGAGTCAATACCCCTCAAGGGCCGATGTTGAAACATACCAAAATATCCATTATTTGGGAAAAGCGCACTTAAGGGACTTTATCTTTTAACGACGAGGATGTACAAGGAATTGTATAACCCCACAATGACGCACTGGTAATATCTGTACTTATACACAAAGTTAGAGTAAAACGTGTGTTAATCGATCCAGGTAGCTCGGCCAATATAATCCGATCCTAGGTCGTGGAGCAACTCGGCCTTTTAGACTGGATCGTTCCTACAGTTCGAGTGATTAACGGGTTCAATATGGCATGTGAAACCACCAAGGCTGAGATAACGTTGCCAATAAATACTGCTGGAACCATTCGAGAAACAAAGGGAGGCCATGGATCCATGACATGAGGGCGGTACCTTTGACATTATACCAGCTGTTGAAATTTACGATGCCCGATGGAGTTAAAACAGTTTACGGGGAGAAGTAAGCTGTGAAAGAAATGTTCTCGGTGGAAGAAATGATACCAACACCAACGGTTCCAAATCAAGAGGTCGAGAGCAAGACAAAATAGCAATCACAGATACTATCTTCGGCAAATGTGGACAAACAAGTATATGTCAAGGATGATGATTATAGAATTCCTAGATCTTTCATCACCCCCGATAATTCCGATTCTAGCAAATGTGATGCATAAGCCTGAGTTCTCAGGTCGATTGGCCAAATGGCCCATAGAAATAAGTAGGTACAACATTGAATATCGACCTCGAACCGCCATTAAATCTCAAGTGGAGGCAGACTTTGTGGCCGATATCACACCAACCCTAATACGTGAGGTCGAAAGAGAGTTGTTAGCTGACTCAGGAACTACTTCGGGAATATGGACCCTTTTCACAGACGGAGCCTCGAATGCAAAAGGATCCAGACTTGGCATCGTATTGAAGCCACCAACTGGTAACATTATTCGACAATCTATTAAGACTGTGAAACTGATTAACAATGAGGCAGAATATGAAGCCATGATTGCAGGCCTAGAACTAGCCAAGAGCTTGGGAGTAGAAGTGATCGAAGCCAAGTGCGACTCCCTTCTTGTGGTAAATCAAGTCAATTGAATGTTCGAGGTCAGGGAAGAGCGAATGCAGAGATACTTAGACAAACTGCAAGTGACGTTGCATCGGTTCAAGGAATGGACCTTACAACATATACACCAGGATCAAAACAGCGAGGCCGACGCCCTTGCCAACTTGGGGTCATCGATTAAAGATGACGAGTTCGACTCAGGAAAGGTCGTACAGCTCATGAGGTCAGTAGTGGAAGAAGGCCACGCTGAGATCAATTCGACAAGCCTAACTTGGGATTGGAGGAACAAATATGTAGAATATCTCAGTTCCGGTAAACTGACCTCGGATCAAAAAGAGTTGAGGGCTCTGCGTATGAAGGCGGTCCGGTTCAGCTTGTCCGAAGACAGAACCTTATTTAGAAGAACATTTGACGGCCCACTCGCGATATGCCTGGGACCGGGTGATACTGGGTACATTTTAAGGGAAATCCACGAAGGTACTTGCGGGAACTATTCAGGCGCCGAGTCGCTAATTCGGAAAATAATTAGAGCCGATTATTATTGGGTCGAGACGGAAAAAGACGCAAAGGAGTTCGTTCGAAAATGTGACGAATGCTAAAGGCACGCCCCGATGATCCATCAACCCGAGGAGAGGCTCCACTCAATCCTATCACCATGGTCGTTCATGAAATGGGGGATGGACATCATTGGCCCTCTCCGGTACACGCCAGGTAAAGCTCAATTTATACTAATTATGACTGACTATTTTTCAAAATGGGTGGAAGCGCAGGCGTACGAGAAGGTTAGGGAAAAAGAAGTCATCGATTTCATTTGGGATCACATCATATGCCGATTTGGAATGTCAGCCGAGATCGTATGCGACAATGGGAAGCAATCCATCGGTAGCAAAGTGACAAAATTTATTGAAGATCACAAGATCAAAAGGATCCAATCGACACCCCACCACCCCAGTGGGAATGGACAAGCCGAATCTACAAATAAAACCATACTTCACAATCTCAAAAAAGATTAACCGATGCCAAAGGGAGATGGAAGAAAATATTACCCCGAAGTCCTATGGGCATATCGTACGACCAAGAAATCCAGCACCGGAGCCACCCCGTTCTCTCTGATTTATGGCGCCGAAACTTTGATACCGGTCGAGGTCGGGGAACCAAGTGTCAGGTTCCGGTATGCAATAGAGGAATCGAACTACGAAGCTATGAATACGAACTTGGAATTGTTAGATGAGAGACGTGAAGCCACCCCTGTTCGACTAGCTGCTCAAAAGCGAAGGATCGAGAGGTATTATAACAGAAGGACCAACTTTCATTACTTCAACATCGGGGACTTAGTACTAAGAAAGGTTACACCAAACACACGGACTCCAAACGAAGGGAAGCTAGGACGAAACTGGGAAGGACCTTATTGTATCATTAAAATCACCGAAAAAGAAACCTATAAGCTCGGAACAGTGGATGGTAAACAACTACCAAAAAACTGGAATATAAGTCACTTAAAGAGGTATTACTGCTAAGGTATGACCCTGTTCTTTATTTTTATTTGCATTACGGACTAACATTTGCGGGTATCAAATCGGAGGCCATACGAGATGTTAGGTCTGAAAGCACGCCTTGCATCCCTTGAACCGGTTTTGTCCAAAAATGAGTTTTAAGGCAAGATTTTTAATGAGGCAACCAGTAAATCGTGCTAACTTAGATTCGAAGGCCTATAGCAAATCGGTGACGATAGTAGTCGAGGCCTATATTCAATCGACCCCGATACTGGGGGGCCACTTTAGCTTGGAAAGATATTTTAGGATTGAAGGGTCAAAGATCAATAAGATTCAATGTAAGGGCCAAACGGTCAAATGAACCATGCCAAAATAGATTGATCGAATCCTAACACAAATTGTACACATACATTATTATTGTGAACAAGAATAAAGAGAAGTCTCTTTTATACAAATGTCCTAGTTCCGATAAAATGAGCCCAAGGGCCACTTTAGCTTTAGTTCGAATAACCATTCTCTTACTCGGGGACTTTCAAAAGAAATACAAATTTATTCGAGAGGATATAAAACCTATTAGGCAACCCTCAAACTTTAAAGGCTAAGGCCGTTTCGAGTTAACAGAACTAAAGGGGATATAAGACCTATTAGGCAACCGTCAAACATTAAAGGCTAAGGCCTTTTCGAGTTAACAGAACTCGAGGGGATATAAGACCTATTATGCAGCCCCCGAACTTTAAAGGCTAAGGCCGTTTTGAGTTAACAAAATCTGAGGGCACATCGCTTATTTGGCAATGCCCGAATCAAAAGGCTAAGGCCACTCCGAGTTAATAGTATTCAAGGGCTAAGGTATTTTGAAAGTTGTAAAAAAGAAAGCTTTACATATATGTCAAAAATCTCTTTTATAGAAATCGAGCAATCTCGATACGGAATATTAAACACGGGAGAAGATATAACTCGGTCATGAGCGACTTGGTCTCAACTGGATCCTACCTCGACATCAGGATTTTTGAGATATTCTCATTCTTCAGATCCGACTGAATCCTCGAAATCATCATCCTCCGGAAAGGCTAATTTTCTGGCCTCGGCTTCGGTTATCTTGGCATCTTTGATCTCCGCTGATAAATCAAAGACTCGAGCATGAATTTCTTCAAGGGAGAGTCTGCGAGATTGCCACCTCATATGGTCAACCATATTCCTTGATTGATCTTGAGCAGCTTCAACATCGGCCTTATATTGAGCCACCAGTTCATCAGCTTCGGCTTTGACCACGGCAACTTCCGACTTGGCCATTTTCAGCTCTTTAGCCATATTATCTCGATCTGAGATAATTGTACTGATCGGAGATTGAACCTCGTCGGTACTCCTGGTTTGAGCTTCAACTTTCTCCTTTGCCTCTCTAACCTGAGCCTCTGCTGAAGCTAAATGTGCCTGAGATGTCTCTTTTTCCGAGGCCAGCAGATCCATCTTGCTCCTCCACTCGTCGGCCTCAGCTCTAACCACGCTCATTTCAGTTCGAAGCTGGTCAATCTGATCGAGTTTTTGCTCTACTTGCTCGACCAAGCCATCATTATCCTTCTGGGTAAGCTCCAGTTCGGCACGGAGGTTCATTATCTCCCCTTCGAGCCATTCATAGCGTTTTGACTCTTCCGAAATCGGAGAAAAGCTTCATGGTGAAGTACCAAGTCTCGCAAGCATAAAGGAAGATGTTATGATTACTTGAAATTTTAAAGTACATAACAAAGGACATCAAATAAAGCTTATTGGAAGTTACCCGATTCAGCACCTGTTGAGCTTCATTGAACAGGTAGGGCGGATCCATCTCGTTCATTTTGCCTGATCCTCCTCAGTCACCAAGCACCGAAGATAGCTGGCCACCCCGACAGGGGCGGAAGGAACCCGGGCATCCTCGGGAATGGTGAAAGATATGGAGCATTTTCGATCAGGGTAAGCGCTCGGCGCGGGAAACCGATCAACCAATTTTGGACTGAAGGAAATCCCGCTCGTATCGGTGGATGAGCTCTTCCTCGGTACCTCTAAATTACTGAGCCTAAGAACATCTTTCGTGGACGTTGAATCCAGACCATCGAAAAAATCACGGAAGGGGTCTTTCGATCTATGATCTCCGTCCAAGGAACATTCTTTTGCTATTTGGGCCTCGTTGAACATTTATTCCAAGAAAGAGGGTGAATCAACCATCTCAATCAGACCCAATACTCCCAGCGGTGCTCTCCTCGTATCTGAGGAAGCCCCAGTTTTTTTCTCCATCTCGGGTTCCCCAAATCGACAAAGATCCGCTTCACTAACCCCTTGTTCGGAGACCCCTCGCCTTTCAGACTGTGGCGGGACACTAGCCACAGTGTCAAAATCCTCTTCTTCTTTGAGGAATGGATTTTGAAGTCTTTTGAACAGACGAAGAAATAAAAAGATGCTGATACGAAGGAAATATAATCTGAAGATAGCTTATGAAGTATTTTCAGAAAACCAGAACGCAGGGGGCCTTGATAATAAGAACGATGAAATTTTAATAAAAGAGCACAAACATTTGAATACAAAGGGTGAATGAGGATATTCATAGACTTCCAAAACGGCGGGTCGCATCCCAAAGCGGCAGAACATCAAATGACACACATTTAATGCTTTAAAGAGCTTTTCTTATGGGATGTTTTCAATTTCCGTATCGCGTACGTCATAAGTTTATCGTCACTTGTCAGAGTGAGAATTGGAATCCAGTATGGTGAGAATCTGAGGCTCAAATCGTTTCTCGTCGTTACTCTCCGAAAAACGAGGGAACTATCTGTATACGGTCGAAGTCGGGCCGAACTATATGTGGTCAAAATCAGGCTCGACTCTATGTGGTCAACATCGAATTCGACTATTGCACGACAGATCGGATTCGGAATCCGTAGGGTTGAAGATCGAACCTGAGTTTCATCAAAGCGAAACACGAGGCCAGAATGTCTAACCTCGAAGAACATCGAGCCCGTGGTCCAAAATCGATCCTGGCTCCGAAAATGCCCGAGAGAATATCACCAATCCTAAATGACAGAAAGCCAGAATATCCGTAATGAGACGAACATCGCGGCGGGAATCTCGGCACAAATCAATAGAACCGCTTAATTAGCAAATCAGGAGAACTTTTACCTTGTATGGAGTTGCACCAAATGTACGACCCCCCTACTATATAAAGGGAGGGTTTAATTATTTGTAGGGACACTTTTCCAATCATCAATAAAAGAAACAGTGGCACATTGTTCTCTTGAATCATTTATTCATTAACTTGTTCCAATTTCTAGTATAATCAATGCCTGTCCAAGAAGAATTAACCAACGATCAAAAGTGTCTAACTCGGGTGGTTTGCGTTCTTTTCATTTATCACTTAATTTTAACTTCATTATATTATTCGTCATTTGTATCAAATTAGACCATGTATCCTTAAAATCACATATAAATTTAATTGTTATTCGAAATTTAGGGTAAAGAGGGGCCTGCTTTCAAATTGACTCGTTGGTCTTTGTTTTCGACTTTTGCTCTTGCTAAAATAAATATCTTACTAGGAAGAGGATGTCTATTCACTATATGCACTTGTTTCCAATATCTGCTGGTTGTTCGCATGTTTTTCTTTCTTTTTTTATTTTACTCGATCAAGCATTTTTTTAGAACGTCTAATAAAATTGTTTACTTGTTATATATGTGCTTAGATATTGTTCTTGATTAGCTAGTCAGACTACTTGTTTAGTTGCTTATGTGTTAACTTTTGACCTCACATTAAAGTCGCCACCAAAGTTAACATATGATTATCAATTGTCACACGTCATGCCTCTAAGGTAGCGCACATTTTTCACGAACAATTTTCTTGTGCTTGAGCATGGCATAGAAATCCCCCTTGAATCGATCTCGACATGAAGGAGAAGAAGTTTACTCCTTCTCATGCTTCCTTATCCTCAGACTTCCGAATATAAAACAAGATATTCTTTTGGCGCCGGTATGGAGTTAAGACAGAACTTTGGTATGCCATCGCTAGAAACATTGACGGATTATTTATTGGAATTTTGGTCTTTTTTCTCAATAATTCGGTATTCCGAAAATGAGGTCAGATTCTTATCTTTCGCATTTCAATTTTGTCTTTCTGTAACTGTAAATTAGTAACTCATGCTTAAGAATATATGTAGTTACTGCTTCATAATTTTTGAATAAGTGAATGACTGTTTGTGCTTGATGTCGTGCATTAAAAATCATGGGCTTAAGGACTGATTTTTTTTTGAGTTGTCAACATGACAATAGATGTAGTCTAAATACCTGTGATTTTGTATATATCTAATTTTTAATAGAAGCTTTGACTTGGAGGTTTTTCTTTCTGTCTAGAGATTATGTTCATGGATTGGTTTACTTCCTTGATTCGAACGGTTGCATACAAATATATTGCTGTATCCTATAGAAGTCTTTTACAGGAACTTGCGTCTTGATTGAAAGAAAGTTTAGTGCGTACAAATTCACTTTATCCAAGTTATATTGATTACAAAATTAGTTTGGCTTTTCCTCAACGTGTCCATTCGCTATGTTAAAATTGAAATTTCGTTCATTTATAAAGATCTTCTTTATCAAAATATTTAATTCAATTCCTTATTCCTCTTTCTCCTTCAGTATTTTTTCATATTCTAAAGCGTTTTAAACAGTTTCTTTCTTTATTGGCTTAGCTGTTTCCTTTATTCTTTTCATCTATGTTAGCTAACTCGCACGCCTAATTACTTAGCATTAATTATTTGATTATTTTACATTAGTAACCCGTATGCCCACATTGTTTAAAATTCAGTTGGTGGATGTCGAAGAGTATCTCACATCTTCTTTTCGAGGTAATTTGAGCTCATACCCCATTATTGATGACGTTGACTAGTGTATACGGTCGAAGTCGGGCCCAACTGTATATGGTCGAAATCGGGCTCGATTATATATGGTCAAAATGGGAATCAACTATTGCACGACAGGTCGGGTTCGAAATGTGAAGGGTTGAAGATCGACCCCGAGTTTCATCGAAGCAGCACACGAGGTCAGAATGTTCGACCTCGAGAACACCGAGCCCGTGATCCGAAATCGATCCCGACCCCAAAAATGCTCGAGGGAAGATAACCAAACCTAAATAATGGAAAGCCAGAATATTCGTAATGAGACGAGCATCGCGACGGGAATCTCGACACAAATCAATTGAACCTCTTAATTAGCAAATCAGGAGATGTTTTACCGTATATAGAGTTGTATCAAATGTAGGATTCCCCTACTTTATAAAGGAAGGGGGGGTCTAATTATTTGTAGGGAGGCTTTTCAAGATCATAAAAAAAGACAGCTATAGATTGGTCTCTTGAATCATTATCTCATTATCTTGTTCCAATTTAAATTTATAATCGATCCCTGCTCAAGAAAGATCAACCAACGTGGTCACCATTGTTCATCTTGGGTGGTTTGCATTCCTTCATTTATTACTTAATTTTAATTTCAATTTGATTAATCGTCATTTATATCAAATTAGGTCACGTATCCTTAAGACCACGTATAAATTCAATTATTATCCGATTTTTAGGGTAAACAGTTTCTGTAAAAGAGCACGAACGTTTGAATACAAAGAATGAATTAGGGTAATTATGGTCTTTCAAAACGGCGGGTCGCATCCTGAAGCGGCAGAACATCAACTGACACACATTTAATGCTTTAAAGGGCTTTTTTGATAGGACGTTTTCAATTTCCATATCGCGTACATCATGAGTCTATCCCTACTTATCAGAGTGAGAATCGGAAGCACGTATGATGTGAATCTGAGGCTCATATCGTTATTCTCTGAAAAACGAGGGGACTATTTATATACGGTCGAAGTCGAGCCCAACCGTATATGGTCAAAATCAGGCTCGACTATATATGGTCGAAATCGGGATCGACTATTGCACGATAGATCGGGTTCAGAATGCGAAGGGTTGAAGATCGACCCCGAGTTTCATCGAAGCGGAACACGAGGCCAGAATGTTCGACCTCGAGAATACCGAGCATGTGATCCGAAATCGATCACGACCCCGAAAATGCTCGAGGGAAGATCACCGAACCTAAATAACAGAAAGCCAGAATATCGTAATGAGACGAGTATCGCGGCGAGAATCTTGGCACAAATCAATGGAACCGCTTAATTAGCAAATCAGGAGATTTTTTACCTTATATAGAGTTGTACCAAATGTAGGATTCCCCTACTATATAAAAGGGGGGTCTAATTATTTTTAGGGAGACTTTTCAGGATCATAAAAAAGACAGCTATAGATTGGTCTCTTGAATCATTATCTCATTATCTTGTTCCAATTTCAATTATAATCGATCCCTGCTCAAGAAAGATCAACCAACGTGATCACCATTGTTCAGCTTGGGTGGTTTGCATTCCTTCATTTATTACTTAATTTTAATTTCAATTTGATTACTCGTCATTTGTATCAAATTAGGTCATGTATCCTTAAAACCATGTATAAATTTAATTGTTATCCAATTTTTAGGGTAAACAACTAGTTAAATCAAAGTTATTTGCAAATAGGTGCTCTGACGCACCTTAAAATTATTAAGTGGCGACTCTTCTAATTTAATACCCACTTAAAAGAGTTGGCACATGTCGAAACCCGCTTTCGCGAGAAAACGGGACGCGACTGTGAGCCTATATATTCATGCTAGAAATCATGTTTTAGTTTATGTCATTTTATTTTGACATGATGGGCTATACTTGTGAAGTGTTGATATACTTGACTTAGTCGTTTTCATACTTTACATCATGAGCACAAATCTGATCTCTATTCATTATGTTCTTGTGCATTAGATTGATTGTTTCTGGAACATATGCATACGTCCTTAGAGATGAAGATGCTGGTACAGATTGATATGATTATGGCATATTTGGATATTTGAGCGGGACTGATATTATTATGGCACAATGGTTCATACCGTGCGATTATGGTGGTATTTATATGTTATGTGTAACGACTCAGCCGATTCTTTTGCGGCAACATTTAGTAGCAACTCTATTTGTTGCAACTAATATTATACTAGTAGCGACGACTTTAAAAGTCGCTGTAGAAGGTAATTTAGTGGCGAGGTTTTTAGGTCGCCGCTAATGTGTGCTGCTAATATTGAATTTTATATTCCTGCTAAGAGCATAATTTTGGTTCCATAGTTCTAATAGCAACTGGTAAATAGTTGCCTCTAAAGGAAAACTTGTAGCGACTAGGCCGCTCCAAATAGAATAATTGATTTTATTTTAAAATAAAAAAGTACTAACTAGAATGTCCAAAAATATCAAATGTTCTCTTCCTTGGGTTTCTTTTCTCCAATACTAGTTCTTTGTTGTGTTTCTTCTCTATAAAATTCTCAATATTTTCTCTGCTCAAGTAGCTCACAATCTCTCAAATCGTTCAAATCACAATATGTAAACATTCGGTCGAGACAACCTAAAAGCTCTAACACATTGTCATTAGTGACTCCATCTGGTATGTGCTCAAATCCCAAGTCCTTTACGGTGATAATTATATTCTCAGATTTTACCTCAAATTTCTCTGACCCACTTAAAAATGTACAGGAATAGCCGGTCGTCTAAAACTAAAGAAAGAAGGAGGAAAGTTCAAAGTTTTGAAATCATTGCAAGGGTAAGCTGTTCGAAGCCGTTGGAAGTTTTGAAGGTACAATGTCTATCTATCTCTATTTTATTTCCCCTATTTTATCGATTCTTGATCTTGACAGTTGTCTCTCAGTTATCTCTTTCTCTGGATGTGATGAAGCTTTTTTTTTTTTTAATTCTAGACCTTTTGGTGTCATTATTGTAATTGAATGTTCAATATTACACTAGGTGTCTCAATTTTAGTAATTTTTGCAAAAAAAGGGGCTTCTTTTAGGTTAAATTTACTTGGGTTTTTAGCTTTGTAGATCGATTATGTTGCTTTTTAGGTATCTGAGTGTTATGAAATTTCCTGAAGTGTTTAATTTTCAGAACATGAGCATTTTTTCTTGTTTTAATCTCTGCCTTATTCACTTATGAGCATTCTTCACTTTCAGCCTAATATATTCTACTCTTTGTACTTTCTCTGTGTTTGTAGAAAAAGGCATACTTGTATGTAATTCAGGAAGGAGAGCATGTGAGTCACGTCTTAAACTTAGCTTATATAATTAATATTCTTTATGAAATCTGGTTATCTCGAAGAACTTTCGAAGGTTTCATTTTTTCTCTTCGGAAACTTCAACATCCTTAATGATGATACCATCTTTATGTTATTTTAGTATGTGGCTGTCTCATTTTGAGCTAGGATTTGCACCGAAGTTTGATATGCGGGGATTTTGATACTGTCAGATATGACTTGAGTTACTCAATTGTGATGCTGTTAGATATGATTCTCTTGTAGCGTGTTATTGAGATGTATTTGTGTCTATTTCATATTTGACTACTCAGGTATATCAAATTGGAAACTAAAACAGACGTTAGCATTTATTTACTGCTTTGAACTAAGACTTTTCTAGTGTTACAAATAGAAAATACTTGTCCTACTTTTTATTTGATATTGTTTTCCAAATGCAGTTTGAGTTTCTTACTTTGATGGTTTGAAACATTAAAAAGTATTGAATAGAACTGAATCAAGCAGTTACAGGGGTTTAGTGATGGGACCTGCATATTTTTTCATCTGGCTCCAACTCCATATGGTTATTTTTTCTTTTTATTTTATTAGTTTTATATCAATTCTTTAGAGGAGGAGTTAACTTTCTAAATACCTATAACACGGTAAGTTGTCAAGAAATGTAGTAAGATTAGGAACTAGGAAGAGAAAGACATACTTTTCATGGTAATAACGATGTCTAATTGAGTGTCATGGTTTAGTTCACTGCATTTTTTATCACACAATAGTATAAATTTTCACCGATTCAGTTGTTCTAGTGTTTCACAAATATAGCTCATGATGCTTGTATCTTTAGTTTCGTAAATAGAATCAGTATTGAAGTAGAACTGGTGCTTTACTAATTATATTTGGTATGAATATCAAACATAATATTAAATTTGTGTTTAGGATAAATTTGAAGTTTGTGGCGGGCTGCGAAAGCCTAAGTTACAAGTCCTTGTGATCAGCACTATACAAAGGCTTTGTAGAGCATGGAAAACTAAGTTGCAAAGGAATATGAACAAGAGTTGCTAAGGAGGTTGGAAGAGGAGCGTGAATAAGTGGATATAGCACAATAAGCTACTTTCATGAGTTGAATGCAACAGGTACTACTAATATTTTTGTACTCTTCATGACCTAGTATGATCATCGAAGGAAATTGGATTTTATATCTTCAATATGTGGCTTTTTCATCTAAATCAACCTGAATAGACTTTAAAAGTGAATTTCTGTAATGACTGATACTTGTGTTTTTCGTTATAATGGATAAGATATAGTAAGTGTGTGTCATTTACATGCTCTTTTAAATATGGAACTTTGAAAAAGACTTCTCAGATCTGATGTGTTAGCTTCTTATAAATCTTTTGACCCTTGTGTTACAATAGTAAACTTCAGTTACACTAAAGCATGAAACTAGCAAGTTCCATCGAACTAGGTCTATTTTCTGCCATTAAGAAGTTTACTATTTCTGGTGTCTTTTCTTTGAAAATAATTTGACAATGATAAATTCAAGATTGTGCCATATCCTTCTAGGATTTAGGGTGAGTAAAATTATAAACAAGTCTTGTGCACTTATTTATAACATTACCATGTGTCATCTGTTGAATATCATTCTTAGGATACATCCCCCTTGAGCAACACGTGATCTGTTTACTTGGTAGAATTACTAAACATTGAATTTTAGATGGATATATATATGAACAATCTTCTTTCTGACTGAATAACTCTCACACAATGTACACTACCTAATTCTATTTAAAGTTGATCTTTCATTTAAGTCTTTGGATTATTATCACCAATTTTACTATTTGTATTACATTATGAGAATTGTTTAAGTGATCTTGTATTTTTCTTACTTTAGTTACAGGGACAAGGTCCAAGGTTCACAAACACTAGCGTAGACCAAGAAGGAGTTTGAAGGCACTTAATATTTTTGTTTGAGCCATATGTACATGCATAGAATGAAAGTGAACAATAATATATCGTATAGTCTATATTGTAATTGACTTTTTACTAATGGAAGTAATTTTAATATTTTGTTTGAGAAATACTTTTGGGTGTTTGTTGGACAATATTAGATTCTGTTAATACTTGTAGGCAATTGATAGAAATATATTTGTATTTTAATTATAGACAGCTGGTTGCCACTAGAAATATAGTATAATTGTGGTCATTATAGTTGCTGAATGAATAAGTTTTAGGGGCGACAGAACCTTGTCATAAAAGATTGTTGTGGCGAATTGAGAGTTGCCACTAAAGGTATAATGCTTTTTGTAATGACTACAGTCGCCTTTAAACATCGTTATTTGTTGATAGTTTAATAGCTTTGTGGCAAGTATAGCGCTAAGCATTCTATATTGGCGACATTATAGTTTCCATTGATGGTTAAATAGTTTTAGCAGCGACTAGGGTCACCGCTAGAGGTCATTTTACAGCAACGACTTGGTTAAAATCTATTTCGGGGAACTACCTTTTGTGGCGTATATGTTTACCTTTTGAGGCGTATTCAATCGCCACTAATTCATACCATTTGTGGCGACTCTTATATGTCGTCACAAGAAACATTTAGTAATGGATTTATTTGTAGCAAGCTAATTATCGCTACTATAAACAACTAGCAGTGACTTTCAGGGCTTTTTTAGCGACTTTTGTCGGCCCAAAAAGTCGGATATCTTGTAGTGATGGTTGGTTTGGTTTCTGAAAGATTTGACAGTGAAGTGGAACACTTAGTTTCTTATTTGGAAGCTTAAGTTGTAAAATTTGACCAAGTTTAACTTTTGAGTAGGCGACCATGGATTGGTGGTTTGATGGTTCCAATAGGTGTGTATCATGATTTTGGACTTGAGGGTATGTCTGATTTGGATTTGGAAGTTCCTAATGTTTTTGGCTCTATTTGCTGAAAGTTAGTAATTTGAAGAATTATAGAGTTCATAGGTTTGACTGATAGTTGACTTTGATGTTATCATGACCTGATTGGTGTTCCGGGATTTGCATAGGTTCAAATGGTAGAATCAGACTTGTGTTCAATGTTTGGTTGAGATCCGAGGTGTTAAAGCATGAACCGAATGCTTGGTTGATGTTTGACAGTTCATGAACTTCGGAGAGTTCAATATGTGGTTTAGCCTTTGGTTCTTAGATGCGATATTTTGGTATGTGTTTGGAATCCTTGAATAGGTCCAATTAGTGTTTATAGACTTTTTGGTATGATTGGACAAGGTCCTAGGGGGCTCGGGTGAGTTTCGGACCACCCGAAGCATGTTTAAAGATTGCTTATTTTATGGTGTTTGTTGTTCGTCGCATTTTCGGGAGATGTCCTGCATTTCCAGTGAAGGAATAAGGGCAGGGAGCTTTTGTTCTCTACATTCACAGAAGGGGAGTCGCATTCGCGAAGAAAGAGGTGAGGCTGGGCAAAGAGCCTTTGCGTTCGCATAGAGGAGAGGCAGATGGACCTAGCGTTCGCAAATAAGGATTTGTGGGTTGAGCCAAGTTGTGCTTCACGAATGCGAGGCAATTTTCGTGTTCACCAAGGGTAGTGCTGGGCAGATTATATAAGTTGTGATTTTCGGGAATTTTTCCCATTCTCTCATTTTTTGTTATCTTAGACTTGTAGAGGGGCGATTCTTCAAGGAGGTTTTCATAGAAGGCCAGAAGGTAATCTATTTCTACTCATTTGTGATTATCTTTCAAGAATCTACATGGATTTTGAGCCCCTAAAACAAGGAATTAAAATGTTGAAATTGGAGTTTTTGTTATGGTCGATCTCGACTCTTTTTTTTAATCTAATCACATATTACAACTGGTGGGGTTTTGGGTAGTCAAGATCTACCCCAAAACTCGAGTTTTAACCATGTAGGCTGGAGTTAACTTTTGTTGACTTTTTGAGATTAAATTATAGATTGGAGCGTTATAGCTTGGAGTTGATTTTTATAGCATTATTTGACACTTTTAAGTAATATTTGACTAGATTCGTGCCGTTTGGAGATGAATTTTAAAGTAAAAATAGTGTTGGAAGGCTTAAGGAGTTTCCGCGTGGAGGTATGTCTCAGCTATCCTTGCAAAAGGGAATTCTCCAAATAGGTTATCTATTTTCTACTTGTTACTTGATTTAGATGCTTCATATATGTAATGTGACGAGGGTATATGCATAGCTAGGTTATAACCGTAGTAGGATAGAGCTAGGCTTTTATTACTCATTATTTGGACAATGTGTGTCTATTCATGTTTCATTGATTTTGCCACATGATGAAGCTTATCTATGATTAGAGACCATACAAAGGGTTTTGTCTTGTTTATTTGGGAAAAGTCATATATTAGCCTTACTTGACTTTTGATTTAGTGATTATTGGCTCTTCTTGAATGGTTTGATGTCATGATTGGACTTAAGAATGTTAATTGAACATGTTGAACTATTATGGAATGGTGAATCACATGATTAGCCATAGCCATCTCTTATTAATGTTAATATTCATCTGCATTTTATATTTTTTCCTAGTGCGTCCTTATCACGTCATCTCATATGCGCATACATAAGTTGCAGAGTAGGATATTGAGGAAAGTGAGGAAATGTCATGCCCTAACATGGGGAGGCGTGGCTGGCACACAGTGTCATAGTGGTCCCGGTGAACCACTCTGTAACTTATTCTTTCTGTAACTGTCATGGGCCGACATGACCACAACTCGTAATGCATAACTGTAAGTGGGAAAACTCTGTATCAGCAAGCCATCATACTTAAAACATGAATAGACACAGGCCGTCAAGGCCTCTGACATATTGTACATAATGAACCCGTATCTACAAAGCCTTTAAGAGTATTTCACATCGAAATAGTATGGGGATAGGGACCCAGCCTACCCATAAGTTTGTAGCAATACTCTAACACGATAACTTATACACTCGGCTGCACTCCGAATGAAGTGGAGTCTTATTGATCCTTCGATGAATGCTAAACTCGTCTACTATGAGAGCTCGTCAAGATGATTACCTACACCTGCAGGCATGAATGCAGCGTCCATAACAAAAAGGACGTTAGCACGAAAAATATACCGAGTATGCAAGGCAGAACTGAAATATAATAATAAGTCAATATCAATGAGACATACATAAGAATCAACCTGAACCTCAGAAGTCCCACTAAGGTCCATGATTGTTACACCCCAAATTTTTGTACGTAAAAGTACGTTGTAAGTAAGTTGATGTATGCTCGGAAATTAGATCATCTTTGAAAGTGTACAAAGTAAGTTAGTCATGTTACCTTTCAGGTTACATATATTTAAGATCATGAACTTCAAGCACCAAGAGGATTGGAAGGTTTAAAAGCTAAACGAATTGAAGAAAATAAGTTTCATTGAAAGTCGGCAAGTTCGGAGTGTTATAACCCGTACTTTTGAGGTGATACTAAGGTGCTTAACATGATAAGGGGGTTATTTTATGAGGTATTATAGTTGTATTATAGTCGTGTCTTATATTTTAAAGTCAAACGAGTTATGAAACAAAAGCCGACAAAAGTTGTCCCAAGTTACATTCATAATTTCATTTAAAATTTAGGTCTAATGTTACATAGCTTTTCTCTCAATGTACTTGGAATTACGGGGTGATCCACCCACCAAATTGAAGATCTACGAGCCTGATTTTCAATACATTGAACCGTTCTTCGGGGATATTGGAATAGAGAGATATTCGCATTTTTGTGAGACTGCGCAAGCAGCTCCCTTTGGGAGCCACAAGGTCGGTTGAGGATTATCTTGATATATAAAGATGTAGCCTTCATCTCTAAGCCTCACTTCGACCCAAATAATACGTCTCTCTAGACCTCCTAAACACATCCTTAGGGTTTTGAAGCAATTCCATCATCCGCAACTCAAAATCAAGACGTGAACACATCAACGCGATCCTTACGACATAGGTAAGACTTTGCCATCCCTCTTTCTCCTTATAACTCGTGTTTTGTAAAGAGATTCGTGGCTAGGCAGCTTTTTGCCTGTGTATTTTAGTTATACAAGCATAAGTAAGGGTGTGGATCAGAGGGAATAAGGTTTGGAAGCAAGAACACAAGAGGTATGTAGGGTTTTCATTTCGTTTTCGTCATCATTTGGTTTAGCTATGTTCTAGCCTTTCATTTTTCAAGGGAAAATCAGCATGTATTTTATCCTTGTATATTATTCAATTCTATATGTGGATTATGGAAGAAAATAGTGTAGGTTGAAACTTCAAATCACAACAAAAACAAAAGGGAAAATCGCCAAGCTTAATTATCATGTGTTGATGCTTAGATTATTCCTAAATCATATTTAGACTTTCGTGTCACAAGTTAGCCACTAAGAGTCGACATTACATTCACACTTCCATTTTGTCGATCGTTGAACACTATTGTGGAAAATTGGATCTCCTTTAGTTTGATGTTATCATATTAGCCGGGTATCCATTCCCGTGTACATTGTGGTGCTTGTTGTTGTTTTTGGGGATCATCCAGTTTTAGGGGAAACTCAGCCAAAATATTTTGAATATTCAAAGAGTTGGACAAATCTTAAGTTCCTTAGTTCTAAACTGATTACAGAGGGATCCTAATGAGTTAATTAACCTTAGCATCTCATGTACATACTCAGTTTCTCCCTAAAATGGGGATAGGCTCCTCCGTCCAACTTATGGACGACAAGCGTCATAATACGTTTTTGATTTCATTTATGGTTTCCTTGATATCCTCTTGATTTCATATGATGTTATCACATGTGTTATTCCTCATACATGCCTACATAGATTATATGCCCATAACACTAGCGAGGCTTATTGGTTATATGCTGGAGGGGATAGCCCATAACGCCAGCGAGGCCTATTGATTATATGCTGGGGGAGATAACCCATAACACCGGGCCTGTTGGTAAATATATTTACCTGCTAGGGGGATATATCCCATAACACCAATTAGGCATGTTATAAACGCGTATATAGCTGCAATTTGCATTACATGACTATACATGAGGCTAGTTCAGTTTTACAGTTACTTGATTAGGGGGGATATAGCTCATAACACCAAACAGGTAAAAGTTTAGATAGTTGTTCAGTTTCAGCACAGTTTTAGCTTAAACTTTGGTTCAATTCTAGATCAGTTGCTAGTTCAAACTCTTGTTTAGCTTTCAGCTTATATTCAAATTTCCATCTTACAGTCATACTTTAGTATGCTTTACATATGATTTCCACCGTACATATATCATACTCAAATCCCTTATAGGGCATTGCGTTTCATGTTGTGCATGTACAGATAAATCAGTGTTTGAGCCACATCAGCAAGCCATCCACCAGCTGTTGGAGTCAGTCCGCTTACTCCTGAGTTACTTATCTTTTGTTATGTGTACAGTCAGCTAGTTTGGGTATGATGGGGTCCTGTTCCGTCCAGTACCTTTTCAGTTCAGCACTCCTATAGGCCTGTAGATATGCACTTTGTCCGGTTTGTATGTTTTTACATGTCAGCTTGTGTTAGTGTTGTCAGCTTTCCAGATTGTACAATTCATATCGGATATGCATATGCTTGTTCAGTTAATCTGTTTATATTCATGATTAGTAGATTATCACCAAGTTTAGTGATGATTGGCACTTAGTGTCGGTTATCCGTCGCGGCCCTATGCTGGGTCGTGACAATGATATGCATACTAATTATACCCATATACTTAATGCCTCTCCTTGGGACTATTATCCATATTGTAACATGACTGCCCAACTGATCTATGATAAATGCCCGACCGGCCGTAGCACGATAGTGATTGCATGACTGCACGACCGGCCATAGCCTGGTGTAAATGTGTAACTGCCCAACCAGACGTAGCTCAGTGGTAAATGCATGACTGTCCGACCAGCCGTAGCTCGATGGTACATGTGCAGCTACCCAACCGGCCGTAGCTCGGTGGTGAATGCATGACTTCCCGACCGGTTGTAGCTTGGTGGTAAATGAAGATACATATAACTTTAAATTATGAACATTAAATTATGATCCATTGTTAGTTTAGCTTACTTCGAGGCATATCAAAGGATGTTGACTAAGGAAATTCATTAGTTGGCTAGTTTTTGAGTTCGGCTTACGAACTCTACTGAAGGTGAGGTGATTGTGCAGAAGAATCATCACTTGTGGTGGAAGTCAAGGAGAAAGAGTATGATGATCCGTTATTGGTGCAGTTGAAGGATGGAATTCATAAACACATGACCTTGGCATTTCTCTTAGCATGAATAATGGTACGTTAAGGGAACAAAGGCGATTGTGTGTTCCAAATGTAGATGGTATCTGGGAAAGAATCATGATCGAGGCTCAACGCTCCAAGTATTCCGTGCACCCATGCTTTACAAATATGTACCATGACCTCAAGAAATGTCTACTGGCAGAACGACATGAAAAAGGATGTGGCGGTCTTCGTGGCGAGATGCCCAAATTGCCACCAAGTGAAGGCCAACCACCATAAGCCCGCTGGTTTGGCACAAAATATAGAGATTTCAATATGGAAGTGGGAGATGATCTACTCGCACACCTCGTAAGTTTGATTCGATTTGGGTGATTGTGGATCGGCTCACGAAATCAACACACTTCCTGCCTGTCAAGGCTACAAACACATCAGAACATTATACTCAGTTGTATATCAAGTAAATAGTTAGGTTGCACAGCACTCCAATTTCTATAATCTCAGATCGAGGGGCACAGTTCACCACTAACTTCTGCCAATTTCAGCAAGGTTTAGGTACTCAGGTGAATCTCAGTACCGCTTTCTTTCCATAGACTGATGGGCAAGCACAACAGACAATTCAAACTCTTGAGGATATGTTGCGCGCTTGTGTTCTTGACTTCAAGTGTAGCTGGGATGATCTTTTGCCGCTCATAGAATTTGTCAATAACAACAGCTACCATGCCGGCATCCATATGGCATCGTTCGAAGCCTTCTATGAAATGAGATGTAGATCTCACATTGGATTGTTGGAAGTTGAGGAAGCATAACTTGTGCATCAGGCTATGGAGAAGGTCAAGATCATTAAGGAACGGTTGAAAACTGCTCACCGTCACCAGAAGTCCTATTCGGATGTTCGTCACAGAGATTTGGTGTTCAAAGATGATCATTAAGTGATCTTGAATGTTTATCTCATGAGGGGCGTAATGCGATTCGAGAAGAAGGGGAAATTAAGTCCAATGTATATCGGACCGTACAAAATCATGCAGAGGGTCGATCAAGTGGCATATGGCATCGAGCTATCTTAAGAGATGTCCTTACTACACCCGGTGTTTCAAGTGTCTATGTTAAAGAAGGTAGTTGGAGATCCATCGCTCATTGTTCTATTATAGGCTATTGAGGTTATTGAGGATTTGACCTACGAAGGGATGCTGGTTGCCATTCTTGATAGAGAAGTTCGAAAGTTGAGGAATAAAGAGATTGCCTCCATGAAAGTGCTATGGGGAAACCAACAAGTTAAAGAGGCCACCTAGGAGGCCGAGGAAGAGATAAAGAGGAAATACCCTCACCTGTTTGTATAATCATATTGTGGTGCTTAAAAGGGAAGGCTAAGAGTTTACTTTCTATGAATTATGTTCAACTTGTACAGTATATGCTAAGATGCTCCTTTTTGGTGATAAAATGCTTATGAGGTTATGACTGGTGTTGTTTTCATGCTATGTTACGTCGTTGGATTATGAATATGTTGTTAGGATTGGTTTCTACTGCTCTCTGACAGGTGGATGTGCCCAATTACAGGGGAAACTCTACCAAAATTTCTAGAAATTTAGGGAGTTAGCCAAATTTGGAACTCTTGAGGTGTGACGGAAGAGCTAAGTCATGTTGGTGTTCGGGCAGACTCTATTCCTCATTCGAGGACGAATGATCCTAAGCGAGTGAGGATGTAAGGCCCCGTAATAGTACACCTATGAGTTTGGAGGATTGTATGGATTTTTGGACTTGCAATGTATTGAGGAGTTGGTGGAATATAAATTTGCTGAGAAGTGCATTTTTGCGGTCAATTTTGCCACTGCGGATTAGTTTCGCGGACTGCAGAACCATCGCAGAGTGAACCAGCTAAAGCTTAATTTTGAGGGCTATTCCATCATCAACTATGCGGCCGCATATTCATTTTGCAGACCGCACTTCCCTCGCAGAACCAGCATGAGGATTTTCTTGAGGAAGGTTTCGCGATCATTTTCTCCGCTGCAAAAGTGATTGGTGGACCACAGATCTGCTGCAGACTTGGCCAGGGAAACTCAATTTTGGAGGATGATCGCGGTCCCTTTCGTGGACCACAGACCTATTATGCGGTGCTCTGCGATTGGAGATTGGGATTCAGAGGGTCCCACTTTTGTATTTTATAACCCGACCGTATTTTGATTAAAGGCCATTGGGGTTGTTTTGAAGGCAAAATCAGGCATTTTAGAGACAGGTGAGAGCTAGCTAGAGAGAGAAGGTGAAGGCCAATCACTTTAACACTTCACTTTTTGATCAATCTTTGGAAATTCGAGGGGAGAACTCACAAAAGTCTTCTACTAAAGAGGTAAGGTTCTATCCCTAACTCTCAATTTCGAAATTGGGCTAAACATGGGTAGTGGGAAGTGTGATTCTTGAGAATAGGAGTTGGTCACTTATGCACTCATGTTCTAATGAAGGTGGTGGGGAGGTTGTGTAACTAATATTGGAGAGCTATTGATGTGGGGATTGGTTGTGGAGTTAAGTATTACCACCATTGGATCTTGTAGTCGAATTTGCACCTAGTATTTGACGAAATGTCAAAATGAGCTGAACCTATGAGCACCTTCCTAATTATGGCGCAATTTTGTTATGTCTCTATAGATTGAAATCTCTAGGAGTCTTGAAATGTTGTAGTAATCCTAAGCAAATCTCAATCGAGATATATTGGCTAAACTCTTTTCATAGAATCGGATTCCACAAAATTCTCATAAACTTCGATTATGGTTTGATCAAGTTCCTATTTCTATCATTAAAGTCTGCTTATATGGTTAGCTTTTCCAAAGGCTTATGATTTGATTCACGTTCTAGTTGCAATATGCTATGCTCCTTTTTTATGCTTATTCCAAATGTGTTTTGAATTCTTACATTCTTATGAGCTAAAGATATGATTTTTCTAAATGTTTCAAAATATCCTTAAACGTTTTTTGATGATCCTTGAAAGGTAATGAAAGAATGAAAGTATGAATTATGAAATGCACCCACCGTGCCAAGAATTATGATGTACATTTGTGGCCATGAGTGCCAGTGAAATGAAAGGAAGTATGAAAGGCTATGAAACGAGTGTGATTCATTTATATGATAAATGTTTTTGGGAGTATCGTTAGGTCACCGAGGAAGGATGGGTTATAAATGCCCAAGCTTGAAACTACACGTATCGGTATAAGGATAGGTTGAGGAATAAATTCCCGTTATATTATATTGAGATTATTCCCCTTGATTGGGATGAGTTGACAGCTGGCAAGGACCATGTTGACCCACAAGGCATTGTGGTGAGACGGCTAAGCCTATCAGGTAGATATCGAATGCCATGCCGCACCCATGGTGGTGTTGTGATTCTATGTCAATCCTCATACTTTTGGATGAGATGGCTTAGCCGATTGGGAAATGATAGGACTCCATACTATGGGCATGGAGGTGTGTCGGTACCAAGGATCTCCCAACCAAAAATGAAAATGTTTACTTATTGTTTTACTTTGTTATAACTTGTCATTTAAATATTATTTGGTATAGTCAATGTTTCAATGTTTCTCTCCCTATGTTGGCATTCAATTCCATGAGAGAGTATTTAGCTTTCATACTAGTACTATTCTATGAGTACTAATGTCCCTTTTGCCCGAGGCGCTGCATCTTTAATGGATGCAGGTGGTTCCACCGCAAGCGGGATTGATCCTTGATAGCAGCATACCCTCCACTCAGCGAATGTTGGTGAGCCCTATCCTATACTGGGGCCCATAGGTAGTATAGTCTTTATGTACATTACTTTCGAAGTATCACCAGGGCCTTGTCACGGGCATTTTTATACTGTAGTCATGCTCCCTTAGAGGCTCGTAGACACGTTGTGGGATGTATTTTGAATTGGGCAAAATAAACTAGAGATGTTGTAGCTGTCAAACATGTTTCCACTTTTAAACTATGAACATGTAATATTTTAGAATCATAAATGAAGTTTCTCTAAGTAATTTAATTGATGTTGTACATGTTATCCTCTTGCTTGTCTTACTCACCGCATTCATCCTTACATTATTCATGGGTAAGGTTGGGCAGAAGGCGTCATGTAGGCTTGTTTGACTGGGATCTCTCGGTTGAGTGTCGGTCGCGCTGCCAAAGGTCGAGGTTTCGCATCCGGATAGTGTTTATGGACTTGTTGGTGTGATTGGACTGGATCTCTGGTGGCTCGGTTGAATTTTGGACCACCCAGAGCAATCTTGGAAATTGCAGATTTTGCTAACGTGAGGTACTTCTTTGCGATCGTAGAGTCCTGATCGCGATCGTGCAGGGCTTTTGTGCACTGGGCAATTTTTTCTCCGAGTTTATGATTGGGATGTCGCGTTCTCTTTGAGTGGTGATTGGGTGTCCTTCACGTTCGTGACAGTGGTGCATTCGTGTAGCGGATAGGCAATTGGGGGAAGGCCAGAGCCAAGGCTTCGCATTCGCAAAAGCTAGTGGGACTTGGTGCTTTGCGTTTGCAGGATTGGGTCTGCGTGCGTGAAGGGATATTTTTTAGGCAGAGTATATTGTGCTTTGCCAACACAAGGTAGTGGCCGCATTCGCGAAGGATAGCACTAGAGACCGCCTAAAGAGCTCTAATTTTGGGACTTAGACCCATTATTTCATATTTTGAGCCCTAGACTTCAAGAGGTAGAGATTTTGGAGAGCTAACTCACTACTACGTTGGAGGTAAGCAATTTTCACTCAGATTTTGCTTTATATCTCGATTCCCATAGATTTCTACGCCTAAAACTTGGAAATTTGAAGAAATATTTGGGGTTTTTGGGTACAAATTAGAAAATTCGAAGTTTTTATGTACAACTTAAGAGTGTGAAATTGGGGGGTTTGATAGTCGATTTGGACTCGATTTTTGAATCTAATCTCATATTTGGACTCCTGGAATTATGGGTAGTCGGTATCTAATCACGTATTTGAGTATTGACAGTGTGGGTGTGGACTGAATTTTTCTTGAGCTTTGCAAATTTGTTTCAAGATCGAAGCTTTCTTATTTGGGGCTGTTTCCTATGGCTTTGTTTGACGTTATTGAGTTGGTTTTGGCTAGATTCTAGCCGGTCGGAGGTGGTTTCTAAAGGAAAGGAATTTTTAGAGTATTGATTTCGCCCGTTTGAGGTAAGTATCTTGCCTAATCTTGTATGAGGGAATAACCCTTAGGCTTAGACGTTATTTTTCCAATTTTAATGTATGTGCGATTTGACGTGCTTATATGCGAGTGCTATGTATGAACAAATGAACCGAATAGACTCTAGGCTTCTACTATGCCTTGATCTGATTTGCTAAGTTGATTTAGCTGTAATCATGCTTTATATATTGAACACCCATCCACATTTTTAATATTGTCATGTCTTAGTGAAAGCTATTGATAATTTTGAGCTTATGTCATTTGATGGAAATTCGGCATATTGCGTTGCAATGATTATGGCACATGCGGACAAGTTGGGCAGATTGATCGGGTGTTGGCAAAAAGTTTTTGCCATGCGAAATACAGGTGGTGACATGCGCATTTGGCGGAATAAGGATGGTATTTCTTGATATTGCACATGCAATAAAATAAATATGGTGTTCTTGATGACGTTTATGTGACGGTTTGAAGCTGATTTTTCTAATGATATTCATGTGATGAAACTCGGTGATATTTTGACCCTGTAGATTCTTTCTTTAAATTTTGTCATATATTTCAAAAAGTTGCAAGTTGTATTTGACATGCTATCATATGCCTCTATTTCTACTTGATGAATTGTTGTCAAAGATAGATTTTTCCTACACTGAGTTGTTATCACCTGTTTCAATGAGATTATAGTGTTGTATTCCATTATATATATTCTTGCTACCAATTATTTATATATTGCACATGTTCTTTAGCTAGTTGGTCTTGATACTTACTGGATACCAATTTTTGTGTACCCATACTGTACTTCTACACATCTTTGTGTAGATCCAGGTGTTAGAGGCAGCAGACCTAGGGAGTGAGTTCTTACACTGATACAGGGTCAGCAAAACTGCCCTGAGATGATTGGCATGGTCCTCCTGACTGCGAGAATATACCAGAATATTGTCAATGAACACTATCACAAATGAGTCAAGAAAAGGCTTGAAGACTCGATTCATAAGATCCATGAAAGCTGCGGGGGCATTTGTTAGCCCAAAGGACATTACCAGAAATTCAAAGTGCCCATACCGGGTCCTGAAAGCTGTTTTCGGAATATCCTGCTCCCTGATATTCAGTGGGTGATACCCGGATCTTAAATCAATCTTGGCGAAGTACTTAGCACCTTGCAATTGGTCAAACAAGTCATCTATTCCTGGTAGTGGTTACTTATTCTTGATCGTGACCTTGTTGAGCTGCCGGTAGTCAAAATACATTCTCTGTGACCCATCTTTCTTCCTTACAAAAAGGACCGGTGCGCCCCAAGGTGACACAGTCGGCTAGATGAAATCCTAACCTAAAAAATTATTCAATTGTTCCTTTAGCTCCTTCAATTCCACCGGTGCCATTCTGTAGGGTGGAATAGATATAGGTTACGTATCTGGCATTACATCAATTCCCAAATCAATCTCCCTATCTGGTATCCCAGGGAGCTCATCCGAAGAGACCCCGGAAATTCATTTACAGTAGGCACTAACTCAAGTTTAGGTACCTCCGCATCGGTGTCCATAACTTGGACCAAATGGTAGATGCACCACTTGTTAATCATCTTCGTGGCTTTAAGATAAGAAATAAACCTACCCTTCGGCACCACATCATCCCCTTCCATTCAATTATTGACTCATTTGGAAATTCAAACCTAACGGTTCTGGTTTGATAATCAAGCTTACTGAAAATAAATAAAGCCATTCCTGATGCAATAAAAAACGTAGAAAACAAGATAAAAGGATAGAAGCAAGACGCTCAATAAACTATCAAGACAACAAGTAGGAACTAGTCTACTTACCTTCTTGATGAAGTCACGGAGTACCTATAATATACGAACAACCCTCAAGACAACGATGGTCTTGCAAACTATTCGATCAAACAAAGGAACGAGTTCAATTTGGAATCACACCAAAAATTGGACAAGTTCAAAGCACACGAGTTTGGAGCAAAGTTGCTGCCGATTTCTGTATTGAATATCAAAGTTAGGTATTGAGAATAATGAAGTCTTTAGGCTTATATAGAATGAGCCTTTTCCTAAATCAACTAGGAAACAAATAACTAACAAAAAGGCCACAATTTGGCTAAGTAAAAAGAATGGTCACGCAGGACCCCCAAGTAAGAGTCAATGTCTTCCATAGCAACACAATAATACAACATAAACACAAATGTACATCATCAACAAATATATCGTCCAACACAAGATGTGTGAACACTTGGCTCTTCTCCAATGCTAACCAACGCCTTTTCTTGTCTTATCCAACATTGATGGCATGAACGTAACTTGATCAGGTTGGCCTGCATCATTCTCCCCTTCTTGAGAAGATTTTGTCCTCGAAATCGAGCCATCATCATCTCCGAAAGTGGCACTACCAGGCAGGTTTATAACATATGCGTTGTTATTCATCTTCTGCAACACTTGGAATGAACCATCTCCTGGTGGGGAAAACATGTCCACATATTCCTGCAAAATGTTATCAACAACACTAGGCAAGTGGTGAATGTTAGTAGAAACTTCATCATTAGAACTCAAGTAAACACCCTTATGAACTAGGCAAATTAACAGCTTAGAACTATCATTACCTCGCAAATACTCACCTGGTTGCATCATAGCACAAACATTACATGGCAGGGTTAATGTACTGGCATGGTCCACGGCTTCGGTTTTAGCTTTCACTATCTCTTCTTCACTCTCCACCTCACAAACAGTACCATCATGTTAAGGTCTTAAGGTGGAACCATCACTAGTTCCTTCCCCGGCATTCTTTTGAGTACTAACGGTTCTTTCAAGGTTCTCCATTCGGGTACTAAGTGCCCTTACTTCAGCCCAAAGCTTGGCTAAAGTAATGTCGGTCACGACCTTATCTCCGTCAGTAGCCATGTACCTGCAAAAGAACAAGACTAGAGAACGCGTTAAGATTAGTAAAATACCTCACTCACTTTTGAATGACTCGGGTTCACTCAATATTTTCGGGTAGGATTTTCGCACTTGTCCTCAAAATGGCTTCCTCTAATTGATCAAGTTCCTCAACGACCTTTTAAGTTCACAAGTTCAACAGTTCTCTTCGGGGTGAGTGAATTTATGTGACTCAATAGACGGACAGCTTTTTAAGTGAGCACAAGAAGCCAAGAATTATCTACGAAAGTGGAAATTCTGAGTTATAGCACGAGATCCTACAAGCTCAAAAATTAGTATTACTTAAGTAGGAAATTACCTAAGAATTACTAATTAGAAATAATGTAATCAAAGAAGTAAGGAAATTTAGGAAGTAAGGAAATTTTAGAGGCTTTCCTATTCTAGTTTGGAGAAAACCAATTCTCTCTCATCCCCTTCTATGGAATTTCGCGNCTTTCTCCTTAGCCCTTAGGATTTTGGGTCCCCCCCTTTCCTTTTCCAACACAAATTAGTCCCTCCTCTCCTTGTCCAAATAGAATTTCAACTCCTTGAAACTTCTCCCTTTTGGATTGGGAGTTGTTTTCTTCTTGAACTAGAATTAGGGTTTCTTGTTCCTCCTCCTTCTCCAAATTCTCGCCCCTCTTACACCTTCAATAAATCTTTCAAGAACACTTTCAAGAACAACAAGTTAATGTTCAAGAACTTCAAGAATCCAATTCAATCTTGTTAAAAACGTTTGAATATTCAAGATCCCCTTCAAGAACAATGCAAATTGCTTCAAGAACTACAAATTTATTTCAAAGAACTTCAAGATTCTTAGTATTGACATGTACTACTTTCAAGAACAACAACTTGGTGTCCAAGAACTTCAAGATTTTCAAGATTAAACGTGTTCTTTCAAGATTCCAACTAGGGTTTTCAAGATTTCAAGATTTTCGGGTTTAAACGATCAAGAAGTTCAAGATTTGGTTTCAAGAATGTTTCTTTAACAATCAAACTTCAAGACTTCAATCCCTAGATGATTCAACAACTTCAATCAGCAACAAGTTTCGGTTATCTCTTTCTCTCTTTTTTTTTGTCACGGTTTTTTTTCTTTTCTTTTTTTTTAATCAAAAACAAAATTTAAGAATTAGAACTCTAAAACTAAGGCACGAAGAACAGGATTGGGATTGTAAGAACAAACCCTTTCCAAGCTCTGATACCAACTGATGCAATCAAAAATGCGGAAAACAAGATAAAAGGATAGAAGCAAGACGCTCAATGAACTATCAAGACAACAAGTAGGAACTAGTCTACTTACCTTCTTGATGAAGTCACGGATTACCTATACTATACGAACAACCCTCAAGACAATGATGGTCTTGCAAACTGTTTGATCAAACAAAGGAACGAGTTCAATTTGGAATCACACCAAAAATTGGACAAGTTCAAAGCACATGAGTTTGGAGCAAAGTTGTTGTCGATTTTTGTATTGAATATCAAAGTTAGGTACTGAAAACAATGAAGTCTTTAGGCTTATATAGAATGAGCCTTGACCTAAATCAACTAGGAAACAAACAACTAACAAAAAGGCCACAATTTGGCTAAGTAAAAAGAATGGTCACGCAGGACCCCCAAGTAAGAGTCAATGTCTTCCATAGCAACACAATAATACAACATAAACGCAAATGCACATCATCAAAAAATATTTCGTCCAACACAAGATGTGTGAACCGCTTGGCTCTTCTCCAAGGCTAACCAACACCTTTCCTTATCTTATCAACATTGTTGGCATGAACGTAACTTGATCAGGTTGGCCTGCATCAATTCCATCCCCATTATTACATCAAAATCAACCATCCCTAATTCAATGAGATCGGCCATGGTGTCCCGACCACGTACCGTGACAGCATAATCTCTATAAACCTACACAGACATAATTGACACGCCAACCGGAGTAGATACAGAGAACGACTCATTAAGCTATTCCGGTTCTATCCCAAATTCCATAGCAACATAAGGAGTGACATATGACAAAGTGGGCCCTTTCGAGTTCTGGCTGCTACCCTTAGCTGCACCACGCCCTGCGGGCGCTAGAGTGCCTTGAGTTGTACGAGGCGCTGTGGATGCAGTAGCTGTAGAACTAGCTGGCTCTGCCGCACCCCTGCCCATGATCTGGTGGGACGAGCAGAAATTCCTCTGATTATGACCCCTCATACCGCACTTATAGCATATAGGTAGGTCCATGAAGCAGACCCCAGAGTGCATCCTCCCACACTTAGATCATGGGGGCCTCCGTTGCTGACTGGGCCCAGATGGCTGTGCACTCATCGAAGATAGAGCGAATGACTGAGATGGCCTTGATGACCCTCCCCTAAATGCCGACCTACCACCACCACCGGAAGAACCACCAAAGGTGCCCGCAGACCGAGCCTTAGTGCTACTTTCTCGCTCTATCCTATTCTTCAATTTGCGGGTCTTTGTGGCTTGAAAAAATGCCACCATATTCCTATCGTTCATATCATAATTCAAGGCAGCTGTCTTAGCCTCATTAATAACCAAGGGGCCAAGGCCTAGTACAAACCGGCACACTCTAGCCTCCATAGTGGGCCACATGTGAATAGCAGACTTGGACAAGCACGCGAACTCCATAAGGTAGTCCCACACATTCATGCTACCCTGCTTCATTCTCTCAAACTCAGCGGCACGGGCCGCCTTAGTCTCAGCAGGAAAGAAATGATCCACAATGGCATCGGTGAACTAACTCCATCTCGCCGGAGGGCTTCTCTCCTCACGGGACTCCTCCCACATCTCAAACAAAGAGTAGGCCACCCCTTTCAGGTGGTAGGAGGCCAACTCCACTCCCTCCGTCTCAGTAGCATGCATTACTCAGAGAGTCTTGTGCATCTCGTCAATAAAGTCTTGGGGGTCCTCCTCAGGATCAGTACCTTTGAACACTGGAGGATCCCACTGGAGAAACCTGTTCATCCTGGAACTAGAAGAATCCCCTGGCTGACTAGAAGAAGTGGGTTAAACATTTGATCTCTGGGCCTGGGAGGCAACTATCTAAGCCAACATGTGTATGGCTCATCTAAGATCCCCATCAGAAACACCGGGACCAGAAGTGGGCTGGAGATAGAACTGGAAAGGGACCATTTCACCCTCAGTAGGTGTAGGAACTGGTGCAGTCTGAGCAGGAATAGCAAATTCAGACGGTGTAGTAATTGGGGGAATATCCTCACCCCTCGGGTGTTCACCCGCATCATCAAATATAGAATCAACTTCCACTCCTGGGGTGACATTGGCTCCTTGTCTAGTTCTTTCCTTCTTCCTAGGCTCCATGTACTGAATGTTAGAACAATGCACGAGTTAAAGGAGGAACAATCTTACAATCAGCTTTAACGCACGATTGAGAACATCAAGGAAGTGTATTATTCCTAAACATCCAAGTAGCCTCCTAAATATAGATGTGGTCAACAGCACACCGAAGAAGGACTGTACTAGACACGGCTCTGAGACATCCAAGGACACTTTAAAACCTTAGGCTCTAATACTAAGTTTGTCATGCTCTGACCTCGGGGAGCGCGACCGACGCTCAACCGAGATTACCCGGCCGAACAAGCCTAATAAATTTCCTTCTACCTAACTTATTCATGAATAAAGAGGAGATATATTCTATTAATTAAACACTAAGATGATTTCATAAACAACCCCAACTCCATTACCGTTAGTTACGACATTTTTAAGTCTCAAAATATAAACACTTTCATCGATTGAAGTGGAACGTGTGATACACATACAACGTTACTAGCTTGACTTTCCCAACATTAATACACAACCTACACTATGTCTACAGAGCCTCTAATAAATACAAAAGAGTACAATGATTGTGCAAGCAACAAGGCTCCGGTTATACCTCAATACATAATACACACCCCCAACATTAATACACAACCTACACTATGTCTACAGAGCCTCTAATAAATACAAAAGAGTACAATGATCGTGCTGGCAACAAGGCTCCCACTGTGGAACCACCTGCATTCATTAAAGATACAGCACCCCCAAAAAAAGGAACGCTAAATACAGGTCGAATAGTAATAGTATCAAAACCAAAACACCTATTCAAGGACTTGGAAATACAACATGAATATGATGAATCGTGGTAACAATAATAGGGCTTAGATAGCCGTTAAAGTCAAAACAAATTTATTAAGAACTTCCAATAACAATTCTAAATTTCAAGTTGGGAATCCTTTGCAACACTCTTTACACAAAGCGGCCCTGTCGCCTCACCCTTGTAACCACAATACCATAACTCTACAAAAAGCGGCCCTACCACCTTACCCGAATGTATGCGGGTGGATGTGTAACCATAATACCACAACTCTATACAAAGCAGTCGTGCTGCCTCACCCCAATGTATGTAGGTGGATGTGTAACCGCAATACCACAACTATACACAAAGCGGCCCTGCCGCCTCACCCCAATGTATATGTGTGGAGGTGTAACCACGACTTGGATTCTCAAAACAATAACAGTTTGTACAAAAAATTTCCTTTCGAATCAATTCCTTTGGCCTTAACAAAAATATGAGTTCATAGGATTTCATCATATAAGAAATAAGTGTTTGATCATATTGATTTCAAACAAGGTTTACCTTCCAAAAGGAGGTATAACATAATGGATCGCCGAACCTCCTTACGAAATTCTCATGTGGGATATACGATGGAATCTACGGCCCGCATAATGGTTCTACGGCCTCGTAATGGGCCGCATAATGGTCCTCAAAGTTGGCAAATCCTTTTGCTTCATTCCGCGGCTGATCCGCGGCCCGCAAATTGGTTCTGCGATTGCATAGTAGAAAGCAGAACTGCCATGTTCTGCAAACATTTTCCTTCAACTCCTCGATGCACTAAGCAACCCCAAAAGTCCACTACAATCCTTAAACACATTAGCTTACCTCGTCACCACAAAACCTTGGTTCTAGGAGTAATTTTGCAGGGCCTTGCAGTTGCATGGCTATCGTAGTCCCATGGAGTCCCAACCTTTATGTTGATACTAGTATTTTCACATTCAAACAATATTGTATTTGAGACTTCTTATGTATTCAGTTATATCTCATGACTTAGTACTACCTAGTTCTAGAACGTTGTATTGGGTATTGCCATGTTAGGCTTATGTTATCACTATTTTTGTTGCTTCTGTTAATTCGGCCTAGTTAAACCATGTTTTGTTGATTTAAATATTGTCATGTGATTTTCTTACCTAGTCTTAAAGGTTAGGTGCCATCATGACCCCTTTGGTGAAATTTGGGTCGTGACAAGTTGGTATCAGAGCTATCGATTCATAGGTTCTACGAGTCATGAGAAAGTCCAGTAGAGTCTTGCAGATTTGTTTATTCCCAAGTTTGAATATTTTCTCTTCTATTCTCTCATAGATGGTGATGACAAGACCATCGGGTGTAGCTGAGCAGGCACCGGTACCCCAGGCTAGGGCCGTGAGAGGCTGGGGCCGATGTAAAGGCCGAGTTGGGGCACACACCGCAACTAGAGCCACTGCTAGAGCAGCAGCAGTGCAGCCACCAGCAACTCTAGTTGAGAAGCAAGAGCCCCAGCATGTTGAAAATACACCTAAGGGGCCTAGTGCTACATCGGGACTTTAGGAGGCCATGGTTCACTTCATGAGTATGTTTGAGAGTTTGGACCAAGCAGTGTTGATTCCCATTCCACGAGCTACTTCATAGGTTGGTGGAGATGCCCAGACTCCCGTCGCCCATACACCCGAGCAGCCGGCTCATGCTTATCAGACACTGGAGGTTATATTGGTGCGACCAGTAGTTGCACTCCAGCCCGAGGTAGGGCTAGTCATGTCTGTTGAGGGGCAGTAGATCTTGGAGAGGTTTTAGAGATTTCATCGTACCCAATTCAGTCGAGGGGCTTTTGAGGATGCACAGGGTTTCTTGGATCAATGTCACTGTATTTTGCATATATTGGGCTTAGTGGAGTAGAGCGTAGTTGAATTTACTACTTTTCATATAGCGGGGCAGACATACAGATAGTGGGAGACTTATGAGGCGAGTAGGCCAGCGGGAGCAGCACCACTTACATGGTCCCGGTTTCTCAGATCTTTTTTTGGGGGAGTTTATCCCCTAAACTCGCAGGGACGAGTTGTGCAGCGAGTTTGAGCACTTGTGCCATGAATGTATAACTGTAAGTTAGTACGCCATGAGGTTTACAGAGTTATCCCTCCATCCATCTCCGTTGGTTTCCACTAAGAGGTAGAGAGTCCTTATCGAGGGACTCACCTACAGTCTTATATTTTGGATAGCACAGGAGACGGAGACAAAGACTGCATTTCATCAGGATATGGAGATTGCTAGGAGGTTGGAGTGTATCTGCGGGCAGGAGACTGAGGATAGGGAGCTAATCAGCTTCGTGATTTTGGAAGATTTAGTGGCTCCTACTCTGGGAGTAAGGATCGATGTGGTAGAGGATATTTCAGTCGGCCAGTCTAGTCAGCACTCCAGGTTTCATGTAGTGCACCAGCTAGACATGGATTTCATAGCACTCCTACTAGACAGTCATCATTTAGTGCACCTTCTGCATGGGGTTCCTACAGTGGTTATTCAATTTGTTTGGAGTAAACTCAGTACCAGCAGCTATGCCCGTAGAGAGATTATTTTGCATGTGGTGATAATAGGGACATTGTGAGGGATTGTCCCACACTTTGGATACGTGGACCTCAGCAGGGTACCTAGAATATGATTACCGTTCCACATGCTACTCCACCTCCACAGCTGGCTAGAAGTGGAGGACAGAGCGGTAGAGGTCGTGCTAGAAGGGGAGGTCAGGCTGGTTTATATGTTTTCCCTGATAGTATTAAAGCAGTCAAATCAGATGTAATCACTAAATGTATTGTTCCGGTCTATAATAGAGATGCTTCAAATTTATTTGATCTATGATCTACTTATTCGCATGTGTCATCCCTCTTTGCTTCATATATCGATAGGTCTCGTGACTTTTTAGATAGTCATGTTCATGTGTTGACACCCATTGGGTATTCTATTATGGTGGATCGTGTCTACCATTCCCATGTGGTTTCTATCAGGGGCTATGAGACCAGAGTTGATCATTTATTGCTTAATATGGTGGATTTCGATGTGATTTTGGTTATGGATTGGTTTTCTCCGTACCATGCTATTCTTGATTGTCACACTATGACCGTGATGTTGGCTATGCCGGGTTGCCAAAGTTAAAACGGGGAGGTTAGGTCATATTCCTAGTAGAGTGGTTTCTTTTTTGAAGGCTCAACAGATGGCTGAGAAGGGATGTTTGGCGTACTAAGCCTTCGTTTGAGATGTCATTGCTTATACTCCTACGGTTGATTAGGTCCCCGTGGTAAGACTGTTTCCTGACGTGTTTCCAGTATACCTAACGGGCATGCAACTCGATAGAGATATTAATTTGGTATTGATTTAAGAATCCTATGTTTGAATCTGTAACTTATAGTCATGCCAAGAGTCCTGATGTCTTTGATGATATCTATAGTGTTTGCTAATCATGACAATCTATCTGAACCCTTGTAGATTTTTAAGTATTGTTGTCAATCTATGTATGTGCTAGTGTCAAGACCTACGCTAATCAACTCATAAGTAGTTTGCCAAGGCAGAAGTACCCATTTCTAGGTTGCTGCATATCTGAGTTGTGTGTTCTTCGCCTATCCTTTGAATGTGATCCCAAGTGTTCAGGTCCTTAGCAGTAATGCTTAGTGTTCTATTCCCTTCCCCATATATAGTTGAAGTCTTACTTGTTTAATATGTGTATCCTTCATTTGGTATTAGAATGGAACTATTATTATGTCTTTATTCTTTTCTGTTAGGAGAAAAGGTATACTTCTGTCGTAGGGAATATTATAGTATTTAGTTTATATTGAAAGGGCCTCATTGGCACCTAAACACATAAGGAAAAATGAGTCGTTAGTGGTTAGGGGTATTTGAGAGTGGAGTTTAACTCTATGTTAGGCTGCTCTCCTTGGCACAAGCAATGCCCTGGGCCTTGAGACCCTTGGAAACTTTGAAGTGTGGAGGGATTCAAAGGGGGCATCGACCGTGAGTAGAACTCTCTCCTTAGCCCTTAATTCATGGACACTTGTTGTTCTTTAGGAGTTTTGTGTTTAATGACAACGAAAGATTTTCAATGTAAATTATTTTCCATGTATAACCACCACATTAGTATAAGTTATCTCATAGTTTCATAGTATTAAAAGTTTTTTACATTTTTTCTTCTTTCAGTTGCTTATATGTCTGATGCAGGACAGAACATATAGAATATGCATCTAATGACTCTCTCTTTCTTTTGGACATGTACATTTGTTTGGGTCTGTTGGTTCCTAAGAAACTCAGGCCCAAGCTCAGTATTGTTGCACTTTGGAAGCCTGAAGTCAGCTGTTATCATCCCTTTACTGCTGGGCCTGCCTCTTTGAAGCCCAAATACTAGAGTCCAATCCTTTCCCTCAGAAGTCCTTTATTATTGTTTACCGCTTCGCTAGTTTAGTCCACTGCCTTGTTGCATTTTTTTACATCTTTTGTTGTTGTTTCTACCTCATATGTATATAATGCTTATATATTGGATTGCATGCTCTATGTTATACCTTAATGTCATATAAAACATAGGCAAGCCCTCAATAACATAGGATTTAAAAGAAAATAATTAGTTAGTGACTAATTTCTTCGCCAATTATAATTGCTTACATGTTACCATGTTTTCGCTCACCTTCTTTTTTTCTTAAAGGATTTTGAATCCCAACACATAGAAAAATGGCAGCCTCACTATCAAAAGGAAAAATAATATTTGAATCATAAGCTTATCTTCAAAAACGGAATCGAATAGTCTCAAAATAGGAAGTGTTTCCGCCCCCTAAAGGATTTTCAAAAGATGGCTTTTCTTCAAGATTAAAAGATCAAGGTATATGAAGGTCTACTCATATCTCTTTTCACATACTTTCTTAAATACAAACACCTTATATCTCTTTTCAAATGCTTTTCAAGTATATATACACTAATGTTATTTTCCTCTATAATTCATACCCCTTTTAAACTCCCTTTGTAAGAATTATGTCCTAATATACGGTAACCCATAGCTTTAGAATGCTAATTAAGGCATAGTATAAATAATTGATCCCAAATCTAGTCTAAATCCTATGGAGCTATCTTATGCAGATTTTAAGGGGTGCCTAACACCTTCCCCTTAAAAGAACAAGAACCCTTACCCATAATCTCACCGGTTAGCAGACTAATAAAGAATATGACTGAGTAATTGAATAGGTACCCTAGTATACTTTTAAATATTAGGCGGTGACTCTCGTATATCAACAACAAAGAAATCACAAGTTGAGTCTTGTTTTGACTAGTGCAAAATATGATGCAACACCATGGCGACTCTGCTAAGGATTTCACACTTAGGTTTTGACCTTATCAATTACGTGCTTACCTGCTTTATTTTCTCTTCATACTTATTATCATGCTTATTACTGCTACACTCTTGTCTGTTACTGCTTTATATACACTATCATCACATTCTTCCTATCGAGTCTTGGCCGTACACTATCACACACAATGGCACGCGAGGGTTGTCTTTTATGCCCCTCGGAACCTTCTTTTCAAAACTCTCTGTTTTCAGAGAATGTCTTTGTCATGTCAACTGACATAACTTCTCGCAGCCTTCAGTACAACTCAAAAGTAGGAAACACTCTATTCTAGCAAAAATAGGTCATACTGCATAAACCTTAGGTGAGTCAGTCCTTGGCATCGGTGCACAATTAGTAAAGCCACCCTAGTGTCAACGGGTCATGCACCCAACGACATGACTTCTCTGGAAAGAGAAACAAACCTCACAAGACATTTAAAGATGTGAAGCAAACACTTACCAAACATCTTTCTTTTACCCACCTCAGAAAATGGAAGTAAACCGAAGCATCCCCGAGATAAACATGGTAATGGGAGCGCCACATAAATTGAAGTAGTGGTGGAAGAATATTCATCAGGAACACGGAGATGAGGTTCGGACACACCAGGGGGCAATAACTACTTTGCTGAACATCCAAGTAGATAGGGTGCTCACTCACATGTTGATAGAGTTTTGCGATTCGGCTAAGGTCGTGTTATAACTTGCCATACTGTGAGTTAGTACCGAAACTGGAGGAAATCACGAGTTTCATGGAGCTTCCGTTCAACGGAAGGAAGCCGATATTGCCAATTACTATGTCTGGTTATCGGTTCTTGGATGCTTTAGGCCTGACCAACAGTAGGACTCTGAGAAGTATCGAGGATGGGTGGGTGAGCCTCGACCAGCTGTTTGACAGATTTGGGCACCATGAAAGATATGGGTGGTATTCAAGAGAGTTTCAACGCAACCAAGCGACGTGAGCAAGTCTCAAGCATATCACCTTCTCAATTATTGGGGTTATTGGTCATCGTGCAGAGAAGGGGTCGGATCAACATCAACCTATTACCTGTGGTTCTGGCGACCTTCCGCGGATTTCATCAAGCTACTTTGGTGCCGATGGTGTTAGCTGAGATTTTGAGGGCTTTGTCCGCATGTTCACAATGGTATGATTTCCTTATAGGTTGTAACTTGCTGCTTCAGATCGAGGCTACTGAACATTTCTACCAGCGAAAGGCGACCATCGACTGCTTTGTGGGCGTCAGCAACGTGATCCGCAGCCACAATGAAAGAATGAGACATTGGGTTTCCCTACATGGAAAAGAAGAATGGAGGGAAATGCTGACCAATCTGAGTGGAGAATGGATCAACTGGAAGCTATCATGGTTAGGTGGAAGAGCAATCTTGAGGACTCCTCAGAAAGCTGATCGGACTTGAAGGTATTCAACTTAATTCATCCCTGCGGGTCCTCAGAAAGTTTGGGATGATCCAAGATGTGCCTCTATGGACAAGGACAACATTATACGAGGATGAGTACAACGGACAGATTCCAATTCCCAAGATAAGAAGGCTCCAAGAATAGTGGAACAACCTGGTCGCAATGTCGATGGGTCAAAACTCATGGTGCACTTCTCAGTATTATGTCTAGATCAAAGAGGAAGACGAACTGGCCTGGCCAAGTATTAAGGGTATAGCCTGGTAAGAGGACGCAGTGGCTGCTTTACAGATTTACCATGAGATCTCCTACCATATTACCTTGTGACTTCTTCGATGCACCGTCAAGTGGCCCCAGGATCCAACGATCATATGTTGACACCTGATGAAAAAAATGACCGGGTAGTGGAGTGCATCCACATAGAGTCCAGCACAGAGCAAGAAGAAGATCCAGAGGAGGAGTCAGAGTTCAACGATGACGAGGAGGAGTTTGAAGAAAACTCGGAGGAGGATCCGGAAGAGGAGCCATAAGAAGAGGATGAGATGGGAAACAATTCATGGAATGGTTATTAGAGTTGGTTGATTTCACTTTCTTTGCACTTTTTACCCTTATCCCTAGTTTTCTCTTTACTTTCTAAAGGGGCGAGTTGTCCAAGCCTAAGCAGTTCTATGAAACAGTGATGTAATCTTTGTTCCCACTTATATTAGTCCAAATTATCAATGAAAACAAAATTGCTCCAGATCTAGATGTGTCAAGTCTAAATGTTTGTCAAATATCTGCGGTTTAGGCCTACCTCCGTCAATGAGAGGTCCCCACAAATTCTCGAAACGCATCAGCCTTAATGCACGAATTAATTGCTCTATGTGATTTCATGCTCGTATAAATGAAGAAACTGACTCTTGTTCCTTTTTCTTTTTTCTTTCCTCTTATTTTTCTTTTGCTTTATTAATACCCCCAAAAAAAAAAGTTGGTTTGTGTCGACCAAAACTGACGGAATAACCATACAATCTAAGGTCAAAGGGAAAGATGTCAGCCACAGAAAACCAAATTGAACATGCTCTGATCATAGCCGACAGCCCGAGGCAATCGGAGGAAAAGGACGACACCAGGAATGATGAATACATGGCCAGGACGAAACCAGTTTCAACTCTTGGGTTAATAAGGACTCAAAACACATAGAAAACTCTTACAAAGGAGATCGTGGTGACGTACGGTTGAAACACAAATTCAAATCATACGCTCTAGTTACAACAACCATGGCCATATTTTATACGCCGTTCTCACTTCTTTCACTTCCAAATGTTGTCATAGTTTATCAACAATTAAGGGCATTGGGAATCAAGACCTATGTATATGAGCAATATGAGTCATAAGCACGTTGAATTTCTTTTCCAAATTAAGCATAATGAATTTTCATTTGAAACATGAATTGAAGTTATAATGCTTTAAGAGATCATTGATTTATAAGCACATTATAAGCACGTTGAAGCACGTTGATTTATAATGATTTAGGAGATCATGAAGGAGATCATGGTGATTTAGGAGCAATTGAAACACGTTTTGAGTATGTGCATCTTTCAACACAATGATTACGTGGGATATTCGAATTTATTAGGAACAACTCGGAACATGGGAATTAGAAACCTGGGCCAACCATACCTGAAACTTACGAGAACATCATTGAATTCGATTCTAAGAGAGAAGTTTAGCCAACGTACCTTTCTTGAGCTTTCCTTAGGTTACTACAATGTCCCAACACCTCTAGCAATATCAATCTATAAGAAGATAGTGAAAAATCAGATAATAATTAGAAGGATTCTCAGGGTGTAACTCTCTTAGGAATTTTGCCCAACACCTATTATGCAAGAATCGGCTACAAGGTTTTACAATAATAATCCCTTCCTCCCTCAACCAATTTCAACAAGAAACTACCCAAAATATTTCAACAACCCCACATACTACCACCTAATGTCACATGCATGGCATATCTCCAACCCTACAACATACTTAAACCCATAACCTCTTGCACGAAAGCTTAGGAAAAGGACTTACCCAGATAGATGATGGTCTAGTGAGTGGCTTCCATGATTTTTGAAGATTGGGGAAACAATGGTGGATTAGAATGGCTAGGACTTCTCCCTCTCTCTAAAATACTCACTCTTCTCTCTAAAATTGTCAGGTATATGCTCCAAAATGAGCCCCCAAAGGCTTTTAAGCAAAATGGGATCGGATTAAAAAAAAAAAAAGAAAATGGATCCTCTGAACTCAGCTCTGCAGCCGCAGAATAGACCGCATAACAGATATGTGGACTGCAAGATGGATCGCAAAAAGTGATGCCAAATACTGGGCTGACGTGGACCAGTCTACAGCCAAGTCTGCAGTCCGCAGACCAGTTACACGGTCGCAGAATGCACAGCAAAATCACCCAATGAAATTCTTCATGCTAACTCTGTGAAAGAAGTGCGGACCGTGAATTGGATATGCGATAGCATAATAGACCTAGAAACGACCTTCAAAATTCGACAATTTTTCTGCTTAATTCTGCGATGGGTATGCGGCCCACAGAATGGATCTGCGGCTGCGAATCTGACCGCATAATTTCCTTCTTCTACCAAAACCTTCATTCTTCAACCCAAAAAGCCCGTTCCAAGACGAGCAAGCTCGCCGCGAAGATTAACTACAACATTCGTACATATTAGTGCACCTCGGGACCACAAAACCTTAAATTCCTTGGCAAAATTTTACTGGGCCTTACATCCTCTCCCGCTTAGGGTCATTCTTCATCTAATGAGAATTAGAGTCCGCCCCAAGCACCTAACATAATTCATCTCTTCTTTCACACATCACAAGCCCCCAAATTTGACTAACTTCCATATTTTTCAGAAATTTCGGCAGAGTCTCCCCTGTAATTGGGCCTATCACACATAGGAAGTACCTTTCAAACCACAACCATTTGGTTATACAAATAAGTGAGAATATTTCTTTCCACACATCCTCGGCCTTAGAGGTGACCTCCTCGACTCACGGACTTCGCCATAGCACTTGACAGAGGCAATCTCAACTTCCGTACTTATCTAACAAGGATGACAATTCCATACCCTTCATAAGCCAATTACCCATTAACTTCACCTTCCATAGCTTCCACCGGAATGATAGACAAAGGATTTCTAACTACCTCCTTTGACGTAGACATATGAAACACCGGGTGCATGGAGAACAACGATGGGGAAACATCATACTCATCGTTTGACCTTTTTCCTTCAAGATTCCATAAGGCATAATGTGACTACACCTACTTTACCTTCATTAACAATTCACAAAATATCTTCACAGGGAAAATTTTGAGAATAACCCGTTCACTTTCTTCAACTCTAAATCTCTACGTCGAACACCCGAATTTAACCCTTGGCGACCTTAACTTACTTCTCCACCTTATTTTACAATGTGTTTGAATGAATATGACCATAGAGTATCCTACCCAATATGCTTGATCATGGAATGATGATTCTTCTTTGACATGTTTAAAACATCAACTCTCTAGAGACCTACTACAAATAGGAACAACGAGGTTCGACGTTGAGTTGGAATTATTCAAGAATCCATCAATATGTTGAGCCAGGGCATTTCAGGATGTTATATCCTAAGAGATATGAAGGTTACTACCAATATCTTAGACGGGGTTCATCATTGCGATGACATCATTGATTCGACAACTGAGGCATAGAGTTAACTATAACTAGCACACATTAATAATATGGGAACCATGTACATGATCTTAAGATGTAAAAGAAGGGAGTCATTTTAGACATGTGATATATGAGAGGCATGATCTGGATGATAAAGATGTTAGCATCAGTTATTCTTGAAAGACTGAGTTATGAAAGGCACAGTAACAATTGTTTTATTCCATATGTGCCTTGTTCGGCAATAGTAAGCCTTAAGGAGAAATAGCCAAGTACGTGACACCAGTTGCCTCCTTGAGTGTAGGGAAAATAGGTTTCACTCAAAATGAGAAGATTCTTGCACCATGAATGTGTTCGGGGTTTCAAAATTACATGAAGTTGAATTACGCTCTTAATGGTATTTGACACAATGAATCTATTCCACGAGCCCACGAGGTAGAAAAACAGGTTGATCACTTGTGAGATTATTATTATTCTGACAGTTTACCCCTCTTCCAATAGTTGATCCTATAACAGATGACTAGAGGTACGATAGGCCTGTCCCTCAAACTAATATGTTCATGATAGGTGCCTAAAGAATCTGAAACATCTAATTTCAACCTTTCATGAGTGAAATCATGTATCTAGGACATCTTAATATTCGGATTAAATCATTCATTAGTTAGAGAGGTTCTAATGGTTGATATGATGCTCCGGGAAGAAAGGCAAATAAAACTCCTATCCACCCAGGGATGTAGAATATTAAGGATAGTAAACTCTCCGCACATGACAATGGCATAGTAAATGATTCTAGAAGCCGAGTGTTAAAGATGACGGAACCCAAGGAGACACTATAAAATAATCATGAAAGGTCTTCGAATGCTCATAATGAGTTCGCCATGGAGTTTATGTCTTGAAAAGTACCCATATGCTACTGGGGGATGGGAAAAACATGAGAAGGAAACATAATGCTATGATAACCCCAGAGGTGCATTCGGTCTTGACGGAGAGTCCATTAAGGACCCTTATGAGAACGAAAGTGTTATAGCAACATATAAAAGGACACGATCTCTCACGGTTATCCAACAAGTGTCAGGAAACTAGCACACTGAATTTACTAAGGAACACAGTCATAATATGTGTTACAGGTGTAAAGAGGAAATGGATACTTGTTTTGAGCTGGACATTTTTTTGCCATAATAACTCTCAAGCTGCAATACCAGGCCACGTCATGGGCATCTATAACACTAGGAACAAAGTGAGTTACTTACTGAGGCATGATCTAGGTGGATTGAAAGTCATACTAAGACGGGCAACTAAAAGATCTTCCTATGACGAATTTTTTGAAAAACCCAATTTTCAGAGAGACCTTATGCGGACAACTGACCATTTCATTTGACATGCACACATATGATAAGTGGTGAGATATGCTCTTATGTTACTAGACAGTGGAAAGAGTTCATGATAATGTTCACAAAGTGAGTAAGGTGACTGTTCAAACTGTGAGAGCCACATGCACAGGAGAGAGAGAGAGTGGCTCAAGAAAGATCTCAACACTAGGATGCTTTACATTAGGTTCGATTCCATGTAGGTAAACATTATGATGGTGCATGCTCAAGCACCAGTGAGCAGGTGTTATCTACTTGAATCAGGAGGTCCTATAAGAAATTCATCAGGTATAGTCCTTTGTTGAGAATTTGGGGAAGCAAGTAGGAAGTAATAACCTAGGGTTATAACTCATTTCAAGGAAATCATAATAGAACTCAAATACTCAAGAGGTTGTAAGTAAGAGAATTATAATAAAAAGGCTTCACGAATAATGCGTCTCGTTCAAAGAGTAGATACATGCAATGTTTTGTGATTCAGTGACTTGCTGCGACCATATTTATGTTGGCTCTTCAATATGGATGTACATATACAACAAGGGAAATTGTGCGGTGTTCATAATGATGAACTGAGGAGTGACTTACTTGGCGACTTTAGGTTGAGGGGGCAGTGCATTAACCGATCCCCCTTGACTCTACACCCATAACATACATTGGTACCATAGTGACATACCATTAAATGACATCTCTTACACTTCACGCAACGAGGATGAGGTCCGCTAAACTGACTCGACCCACTAACCCGATATTTACCCTTTTTGCATACATCATAAGCATCCCCCTTTTCCTTCCTCCAAGCCTTCATGGCGGGAGTACCAATCTCTGCACCGGTCTACTGTGTGGGCCTTTAAAATTTCCCAAGCCTGCCACCCCTAACACGCTTCTGAACATACTTACTACACGACGCCAAATGTTCCTTCCCGCATATTGTGCAGACCGATATTAGTGTACCCATCCTGGGGTATTTGTTCTTCTTGTGCCCCCTCTTTCCACTACCATAACATATTTCAAGAGTCATCAAACATAAACCCGAGTAGTGTTTCTTACAAATCAGCCATTCCGGCTTATTGGTGCCAACAATCCTCTTTCGTTTCTTAGGTGCTCTCACCACATGATCCAGTGTCACGGTAACATTAATAGGAACAAGGACACCTCCCCTAGCAACTAGTTCTTCCAATCCCTCCATTACTCGAACCAATCTCCCAACGAACTCTCATGCAATCTCCCCAAGATTCAATAGCGGGGTAATTCCCTCTTCGCTGCTTCGAACTCGTGGATTACTCATCTGGAAAATAAGACATGACAAGTAAAGTAGCTTCCTATCTTGATCTCTATTGCACGACATGGACTATCAAAGAAGGGTGACATTCCTAAATGTCCAAGTAGCCTACCAATTATGATGTGGTCGACAAAACACCAATAAGAAGGACCCTACTAAATACGGCTCTAAGATACCCTAAGACACTTTAAAACCTTTGGCTCTGATACCAAGCTTGTCTTACCCCGTCCTAAGGGAGCGCAACCAGAGCTCAACCGAGATACCCCGGTTAAGAATGCCTGCTAGATGCCTTCTACCCAACCTTGCCCATTAATAATATAAGAATCAATACAAGTGATAGACATAAGAAGAGTAAAGTATTCCATATTCTTTTTTCATTATTCACAGGATATTCATTAATGATTTTCAAAATATTACAAGTTTATAGATACAAGGATAAACATGTTTGCCAAATACCAACACTTCGAGTTCATTACCCAACACTGGACACCACCCACAATATGTCTACGGAGCCTCTAGCTACAACAAAAGAATAATATGGAAGTGCCCGCAACAAGGCCTCGGCTATACCTCACAACAAGAAGTACGACATCAGGTGAAATCAGGCCCGAAACAGAGTAGGACGCACCAAATCATGCTAAATAGAGAGTTACTGCGGACGAGGACCAAAGATGCCCGCTGACGAATCACCTGAATCCATTGAAGATGCAGCGCCCTCGGCAAAAGGGACGTTAGTACATATGGAATAGTACTAGAATGTGAAGCTAAATGTCCTCTTTCGAAATAGAATGCCAATATAAGAAGGGAATAAATATGAAAGCAGCAAGTAACAATCAATCATACCCAAATGCCATGTTAAAACATAAGAATTCTCAAAACACGAAAATAATATTATTTTTGGTTGGGAGATCATTAGCATTGATATATCACCGTGTTTTTAGAATGGAGTCTAATCTCGGCCCGATCGGCTAAGCCGTCTATCCACAAACAATGTGGATTGACATGTGATGCGAAGGAAAGAAAGGTGTTACCAAGAGTAAGAACCACCATGCGTGCAACATCACGTTCGATCACCACTCGACCGGCTAGGTCATCTCCCCTCATATGTCGTGTGAGTCAACATCAAATCCAGGGCTATCAACAATCTCATCCCAATCAAGGGGAATAATCTCAATAAATTAAACTCATCTCAAATAAGGGGAATAAGCACAACCCACTCCTACATCGGCACATGTAGTTTCAGGTGTGGGTCGTTACAACCCATCCTTCCTCGGTTCGCTAAGGATACTCCCAAAAATATTTAGTTTGCACACAATAGAAACAGAAGTACAAATATATTCACCTCAGAACCTTTTGTAATTGAACTACGTTCTGGCCTGATTCCATTTGAATACATAGGCAGTCTGAGTCAGATTCGACCATTTTGATTCTTGAACTCATCATTTTGCATCTGTTGTAATTGAAATACGCTTTGACCTGATTCCATTTGGATATGTAGGCTGCCTGAGTCAAGCTCGGTCATCTTCATCATATTTTATCATAATCCATGAACTACGTTCAGACCGGATTGCATTTTGGATATGTAAGCAACCTGAAAGGGTGCGGTCATAACCTTAGGAAAGCCTTATAATGCATTAGTTCAAATTAAGATGCAGTCACAATAGCAGGCAACCACGTTGCCAGAAACACCATGGAAGGTCGACATTAACAAGAAAAAGTTTTCTAAAATACAGTAATTTGTTCCACCTACAAAACTTCATAGGTGCAACCATATCAAAGGGCAGGTCAAACCAACACTGCGGTCGACAAAAACCAACTTTTCAGCCCCCATTAAGAATTTTTCTTTGAGTGCATGGTCAACAGGAAGCAAGGAAACATTAAGACCACGCTAGGGCAAATGACGGACCTGCCACTTGCCTAAGATTATCTCTCTTTCCCCTTTACTCAATTTTTTCTGGTACAACTAAGGCTAATCTTTGAATTCTTTGCAAGCACCTCGGAATCAAACAGCTGATACGGAAAAACATGTACATGGAAAATCGCCTGCTCAAAAAATGGAAGCTTGTACAAAACGGACCGTCGGCTTCATCAATTGAAGTCCTGTATATAGCAAACCGCCTGCTCAACTAATCGTAGCACTCTGTACAAACGAGACGTAGGCTTCACCAATTGAAGTCCTGTATATAGCAAACCATCAGCTCAATCAATCGGAGCGCCCTGTACAAATCGAACTTCAGCTTCGTTAATCGGAGTCTTGTATATAGAAAACTGCAAACTTTGCCAACAAAGCAATATGCAACACTGCTCTGTCGCAATAGATGCCAGAATAGACAGTCGCAAACCTTGTCACCGACAATCTACCAATTGATGGCCGTAATTTAGCTTCGCCAAGAGTATTTCTTGCGCATGCTTTTATTTCATTTGCTATTACTTTGAATGTTTTAACGTATTGATCATGCAACTTCAGGCATGATTACAGTCTTAATTAATCACTCCCAAGCGTAGGTTACTTTACAAACTTCAGTGCAAAGCTCTCCCAACAAGCGGAGTCATTCCTTAGTGTAAAGATCCCCCAACAAGCGGAGACGCACTCTAGAAATCAAGCTCTCCCAACAAGGGAAGAGAATTTTCAAATGCTTCGATAGCTGCAGAATGGTACACAGTCCGACTAACAAATCGAGTCAAGATCAAGTATCACGTCATCCCGATGCCAAATAACGGCTCGCCGGCAGCCTGGCATCATCATTCGTGCATCATTTACATCGCATCTTAGTATGTTCTGCATTGCAATATATCGGTATGCGTGTATTTTTTTTTTTTTGCAGGAACAAACATTGCAGCGTGGAACTTTTCTAAGCAGCAGACCAAACTACAACGCTATGAGGGACAGCAAACCCATTAGCGGGCCAAGGATCCAAGTTCAAGCATGAAACAACTAGTGAAACTCAAAATTTTCCAATCCTTCAAATCAAGCCACAAAATTTAAGCTATCATGAGTTCCTAATCCTCCGTCTCGCCGTATCGTCATAATACGATACTGGGACAATTCCACGAGTATCGCTTTCTCAAAAATCTTCACTCCAAAACTACATGAAGCCTGATCCTCGTTAAGCCTGAAGTATGCAAGCAATTGAAAGACAAAATTCGGCCCCAATCTCTCCAAAATACTTCAAAACCTTAAGAAAAGGTTGACCGATGCCAAAGGAAAATGGAAGAAAAAATTTCCCAAAGTTTTGTAGGCATATTGTACGACCTCAAAATCTAGTACCAGGACCACTCCATTTTCGTTGATCTACAGTGCTGAAGCACTAATACCGGTTGAGGTAGGGAAACCGAGCCTAAGGTTCTGATATGCAACAAAAGAAACAAACGATGAGGCCATGAGCACGAGCCTGGAACTATTAGATGAGAGGCGCGAGGCTGCCCTGGTCCAGTTGGCCGCCCAAAAACAGCGGATAGAAAGATATTACAACCGAAGAGTTAACCTTCGACACTTCAATGTCGGGGACTTGGTGTTAACACTGAACACCTGAAAACCGAATGAAGGGAAGCTGGGACCAAATTTGGAAGGACCATATCGAGTCATCGGAATTACCGGCAAAGGTTTATACAAACTCTAAGCAAGAAACGGTGCGCAACTACCGAACAACTGGAACGTGGCCCACTTAAAACGATACTACTGCTAAGGTACGACCTGTTCACATTTTTTGTTATTAACAAATTGGACTAACACTTGCAGGCAACAACCAAAGGAGAATGTAGTTGTCAGGTCTGAAAGCACGCGTTGCACTCTTTTTTTCTTGAACCGATTTTGTCCTAAATGGGTTTTTTAGCAAGGTTATTAACGAGGCAACACTAAATCGTGCTAACTCAAAGTTGAAGACCAGTTTTAAATCAGAGTCAATGTTCGCATCAACAGTATCCGAGCCCTCTCGAAGATCGACCTCGAATACTGGGGGCCATCACCCTCGGGTCAAGATTTTTAACAAGGAAGAAAACTTTGTGCTTGAACAGTCTAGGATCGGTGGTTAGGATTTATTGTAAGGGCCAAACGATCAAGTGAATCGTGACTGTGTAGGCTACCTCAGCCATAATACGAGCTTTTGCACGCTTACAATCTTGTATGTTACGCATAGAAATGAAAGAAAGTTTCTACCTTGCTAACAAACATTCTTTTTGCTTCTTAAAAGTATCGAGCCTAAGGGCTAATTCTACTCGGAAACTATTGAGCCCAAGGGCCACCTTTATCCAAGTACAAAGGGGTACCTCTACTAAGGGACTGCCATCTGAGACAAGTTTAGGTGGCTCGGGTTATTGAAACCCGGAGGCACAAAATCTATTAGGCATTACCTAAACCTAAAAGGCTACGTCCACCCTAAAAACAGTTCGGAGATGTCCGAAGCCTGCAATTAAAATATAAAGCCTTCAACAAAATTCTAAACCTGTTCAAAGGTTACCCTCGGCAAAGATATAGTCTAAAAATATTTAAACAAGCGCCTTGGAAAACTTTCCAGCCATTTTGAGCTCCCATAAGTTCAAGCAAAATTTGCATCGAGGACAGGTCTTGTTCTGACCTCCGAGAAACGACTTATTACTATGTTCGATTATGTGTTAAGGCATTAGAAATGTTCGCAATTGTAAAATGATGCTAAAGATAATAGATATGAAAATTTCCAAAAGGGAAAAAACATTATACATTCCGGAATATCTTTACAAAGGCCAATAAAAACGGCCTCAACAAAATGTACAAGATACAAAAACAAAAAGAAATCCTAAGGCATCATTTGTCGAGCCCGTGCATTGGCCTTCTCCTTTACCACTCGAAGCTGAACTTTCACCGAAGACATCTTAGCCTGAGCAGTATCCTTCTCCGAGGCAAGCAGGTCCATCTTTATTTCCACCCATCGGCCATCACTTGGATCTCATCCATCTCCTTGCGGAGTTGGTCGATCTAGCCGATCTTCTGCTGGACCTACGTAGTATTGTTGTTAGCCTCTGCGACCAAACCTTCATTTCTAACTTTGAAAACCATTACCTTTTCCACCAAGTCAGCATGCTCATGCCTTAAGGCCGATGCCTCTTTCTGAGTCGTATCCAGCTCGGCCTGGAGGTTCTTGGCGACTCCCTCCTGTTGTTTGCTAAGAAGCTTTTACATGTCCCTTTTTCGGGCAAGCTCCTTGATCTAGAGCTCGAGTTTATTGACTTTAACCTGGTATAGTAGGAAACTCTCATGACCAAGGCTTGCAAAAAGGCAAAAAGCATGAGATACATCAAACACAGATAGCAATAGATAGATGGGAGAGAACGGTACCTTACCCAGTTCAGCGCGTGTTGCGCCTCATTAAAAACACGGCACGTTCACCGCATTTATTTTTGTCTTGTCCTCTTCGGTCACCAGGCATCGGAGGTAGCTAACTACCCCCCACAGAGCGGACAAAACCCAGGCATCCTCCGGGACGGTCAGTATAATCGACCTCTTACGACCAGGGTCCACACTCAGAGGGGAGAACTGATTGACCAATTTCGAGCTCGAGCTCGGCCCGCCAGCTTCCGAGGAAGTTTCTTTTTTCAGGACTTCCAGGTCGCCCAGCTCGGAAAAGCCCTCCAAAGAGGATGAATCTACACCATCGAAAAAAGAATGAAGAGAATCTTCCGCACCCTGGCCCCCCTCGTTGGATTTCTCCTTCCTCGCTCGGGCCTCCTCGAGCATAGACTCGATGTAGGAGGACGTCCTCAAGATCTCAATTACACCGGGTGCTTCCTTTGGAGCAAAACCGGCACCCTGGAAAGTTTCCCCCCGGGTACCCACGTTGATCTTTTGAGTTTGAGGGGGGTCGATCTCACGAGTCTCCCCCTCGGATGCATCCCAGTCCCCCGGATAGTTCATCTCGTGGGTTAAGAAAATATATTCATCCTCCAGCTCTTCCGTAAGGCGGAGGAGGGAGTCTGAGTCTAGCACCCTGGAACTGGAGCCCCTCTTGGGCTTGCGTAGCACCCACTTCTTTAGTTTCTTCACCTTAGAGCCGGGGAAGCCCAAAGGTTTTCTCTTCCTCTTCTTCTTTCCCTCCTTGGCAGCAACGGAGAGATCAACAGGCGGGGGCACATCTTCATCCCCTTCCGAAGGCTTAAGTTTGGTGGTCTTAGGAATACCTGCAATAACAAAGAAGGAAAAGGATTTAGTATAATAAAAGGTGAAGGCATAGTGTTGGCTACTCGGAAAGAGGCCTTGCCATGAGAACGGGCCTCCCATCGGCCCTTAGAAAGTCCGCGCCATGTGCGCTCAAAGTACGACATCTGTGTACAGATGCCCTCGATCCACTTCTTTAACTGGGGAACCGCATTAGCAACCCGGGCGAGAGCTGCACAACCACAAGCATAAGTGAGAAGATAGAAATGAAAGAAGAAGAATTTTTTATGTTGAAAGAGGGAATTGCACTTACGAGACGCATTCCACTTCTCAGGGAATCGCATGTATTCATGGGGGATAAAATCCTCGGTCTTTACTCGTACAAAGCGTCCCTACCAGCCCGGTCTCGGTCTTCGTCGATACTGGAGAAGGGGGCCTTGCTGGCCTAGCAAGTAAGCTTGATCAGTCCCCTTCGGAATATCTAGAGACGGTATAATCAAAGGAGGTGGTCGATCGCGAACCGAAGAGATTCGGTCTTGTTCAAAAAGTAGGGGAGGAGGCTCACAATCCTCCACAACAATGGGTGGATTTGCCCGAGATACACCTCGTACCTCTTGCCAAAGTGTAGGACGATCAGGTCTACCGGGCCCAGTGTAAAGGGATAAGTATAAACAGTTAAGTATCCCTCCACGTTGGTAGTGACGGCGTCCTCAGGCCCAGGGAATACTACATTCTTGCCTTCCCAATTGCAGTCCTTACGAACTATGGGAAGAACATCCTCAGTCACGGAATATATGTACCTCGAGACTCCTTCACCCCGATCCTTTTTGCGCGAGGGCTTCTCAACTTTAAAGTCATCTACAATTGAGCGGCCCTCGGGAATGAACAACGACAGGGGAGGCTTAGCGGCTGGTTCTTTAGCAGCCACAATGGGGGAAGCCGTTTCGAGGGCAACCACCTCAGGGGTGATCGCTTCAGTACCATTGGCCGGTTGAGAAGATGAAGAGGCAACTTATTAAGGAACAGTTTTTGATTTTTCGGCCATTATCATCTGGGTGAGTGTGTGAAAATTTGAGAATAGAACGCAAAGTTTTGGAAAAACGGGTTTTGAAAATGAAGAACAGAGTATGAAGATTTGAAAATAATTTGGGCAGAAATCTGGAGATTGCTATGGAGATTGATGAACAAGGATGACGATATGAAGGTTTGAAGAAGGTTTTGATGATGGCTGGAAAGCTTGAAGGTAACCATTTGATCGAAAAGTAGAAAAAGGACAAAAGAAGGAGGCTTTTATAGGGAAATAGCCAACGCTTCGCATTCGGAGGCAACATGCCGGTGAGCGACACGTGTCCGAAGTTAGAACGACGTGATTGATGGAATGTTTCTGCTCCCTAGTCGTAACGTACGAAGGAAGGAACCGGATTCATCTGGTATTTCTCATCGTTTCAGCAAGCCTACTTTCTGAGAAACGAGGGGACTATCTGTATAAGGGTAAAATCCAGCCCACTGAATGACTCGATTTCTTGGTGAGTCAAACGGAGCAGGAACCTGAACGTAATGAATCGGAGTAAGAGCAAGGAGCCTCTCATATCGTGGCTTGGGGCAAAACACCTGCCCTTAGGGGTATCGAGACCACGTCGTCCGGGTCCGATTCGAGGATCAAGACCTTGGAAAGCATTACCAAATAGCTGCACAAGGCTAACAAAGAGCCGTGATGTCCGTGCCCAATCGGATATCACAGCGTGAATCTCGGCCCGTATCGGCAGAAAATCAGTGATTAGAGAAAGAGAAGATTTTTACCTTTTTTAGAATTGTACTTAGGGTAAAATTCTCCTACTATATAAAGGGGAAGCTTATTATTCATGACACATATTGTAACACGCATACCAAGATAATTTATTTCGATTCTCTTTGTTATTCAAAGTTCTTACTTTTGTTCTTAAGTTCTTCATAAGTACAAGCTTGGAATCGAGGGCACGTTCTTCGTCGAGCCATCAACCGTGCCTGGAATCACCCTTATCATTAGTTTGGTCATTTATTACGTCTTTCATTTTGCTTAATCTAACGTCACTTATCACTCATATTGAGTTAATCCACATATCCTTAAAATTACATATAAATTCAATTGTTATTCATTTCTTACGGTAAACAAATATCATGTTACTAAGTTTTATCATCTTAATATCCATATCTCAAAAGTCTGAATAAGAATCATATTATTTAGTTTGTCATTCAATGTCCACATCTGAGAAGTCCCGGAAAATAGGTGATGAAATACATTGGGATACCATCTATGAAGCCTAACGTATGCTTCCCGCCAGATAGGCTATATAGAATCACCACAATGGTGATGTATGCATCAAAATACCATCTTCGAAGCCCTACGTACTCTCCCCCGCTAGATAGACTATATAGTGCATCAAGGATTCAAGAAGTCCGATCTACTTCCTGACCGGATAGGTAAAAACATGTTTTCTCATTTTATTAAGAAATTATAGCTTCAAGGATCCAAAGTATGATCTACTCTCCCGACCTCATAGGCAACACACAATTATCATAATGTATTTCGTTTCAAGTCTTGGTCTTTTAGCCGAATTTCCCTTCTTAACCAATTGTCCTATTTCATATATTAAATGAAATTAAGAAAAAGGAGTTCAACAATATATTTAGAAGCATGTCATAAATTATTGAAGTCACACATATCATAAATTCATTTAAATACTATGGTCCATCACACAATAACACAATGAAGGTTTCAGAACCAAAGACCCCTTTTATAGAGTTTAAGACATAGTAATTTAGGCTATTTTACCGTTTAATCTAAACCAAAGAGTGAACCATGCAAACTTATCTCACACGTGCATAGCATCTCGTTAAAGTTAATATTTCAAAGCCATTAATTAATTTTGAAAACACACAAGAAGCTAGAAGCTCGAAATACTTCGAAGTCGCTTTAATTAAGCTAAAGGTTGCGCTGGTCATTCCAACGACAGTCAACAAGTTAAATCTATATGTATGGACTCACATTTATCAACAATGTATCACAATAACACCAATTTAATCAAACTAAGTGCCCAATAATTAGGGATAGTTCCAAAGTTTTCAAATGAATCAATATTCTTCCACGGATGATCGATTCTCGAGTTTTAGCACTAATTCGTTTATTATATATGTCATGAAGTCTGGTCGATTCATTAAAAACTCCAAACAACATTGTTCATACAAACCCGACGCTATTTATCTCCTTCTTTAAATAAAAATCTCAATTTTTCATGACCAATTTCTAGACTTTCTTAAATACCGTATAAAACGGTAATTTCTACTCCAATACATAATCCATAATCCATAATCATATATAGCAATAGTAGTTGAAAAACGAGTAATAGAATTACCTCTGTTGAAGAGCCATTAGAAATGTCATCCATAAAGTGTTTTTGAAAATTCTTACAATTTCTATTTAATTCAATTGCGTAGGCCTTGCGTGAGCCTTGTATTCACATTTCTCTTCAAATCTGATGGAGTTTGCCGCCCAGTAAACCCTTGGAGCAGCAATGGATGCTGTGTGATTCTCCGGGAAGAGCCATGCAATAATACTTGGTTTATTTCTGTAACTCCATTTTATAAAGGTATTAAAGATACCTCTACTTAACCGGTCATTCATACCTATTATGGGCTTGGCCCTTTTGACAAGTTTTGCCAAGGTAAAGTGTGGTTGCCTCTCTCTCCTTAGATATAGGAAATTAATTATATAAATATACCTAATATAATAATAAACGGCTTAGGAAGATAAAGCCTGTCTCCCCCATTCGTAGACATCAATGAACCTGCCGTGTTAACTTGCTTTCTTCGTCACGTGAAAGCTCCTATGGAATCTAGTCTCATTCTTATTGGGCCACCAATTATGTTGGCCTCATTAGTGACTGCATTTTCCCCACAAAGATTACAAGTTGGAGCATTGATATTCACTTACAAAGTTTATCTAAAGTGACATACTCTGACACCCCCACTCAATATTTATCAAATGCATATAATGGTTTGACTTATTACTCTAATTTAATATTATACATGTCTCCATCGCGGAAGGAAAACATAACCATTGATTAAGGGATGCTAAGCTTACTCCATTCATGTACCTTGGACTACGTGTAATGATTCAATCTCTCGTTTTGAGTTCTAGCATTCCATTTTTTAATTTGAGATTTTTCTTAGGTTCATTTGGTAATATATGATTTATAGGTGTGGGTTCAAAAATGATTTAGAATACTCAGTTCCTAACTAATTGACCAAAGTTAATATTTTGAGTAAATAGATTTCAATATTTGGAAGATTATATAGGTTTGTATGATGATTTTAGACTTATACGCATATTCAGTTTATGACTCGAGAGGTTAGGGTGTCGTTCAGACATTATTGTGAGAAAGTTGGAACTCGAAGATTTCTTAAAGTTCTTAAGTTTGATTTGCACATTGATTCTTAGTTGTGATATTTTTGTATGTATTTTAAGTCTTTGAACAAGTCCATATAGGTATTTGAACTTGTTGGGATAGATTGGAGGGGATCCGAGGGGCTCGGGTGAATTTTGGCGCGTTAGGTGTAAGTTTTGAAAGGGTTTGAAGTGTTGAAACATAGTTTTTTGCACTTAACTTACAAGAGAATTGATCGCAATCTATAAAGAATTTGGGGATGATCCAAAAAAGAAAGTTGTAGCCCATTGAATCTAGTTTCTAGAAATTTAAACTCTTTGCTATTTAGACATCTGTATAAAAATTTATAACTACTTTACATAAAGAAAAGAGAAATATTGTTATTTTTAAAAATATACACTAAAAATTTCTACAACTGTGTATGTAACCCTATTTCATACTTAGATTTATTATATCATTTTGGTAGCTAAAGAGCTCAGATTGAGGTAACTTTTAAAATAAATTTCTTCAAAGATGGTGGAGTAAGTGATTCTAACTCAAATTTTATGATTATAACATGAATTTATCATCGATTTTGCCTTGGAATCAAGGAATCAAAAGAGAGAGAAAAGGAGTTTTTAGCGTGAAAGCTAAGAAAGTATATTTTGGGATTTTGAATATTGATTTGGACTCTGATTTGAAAACTAATAATATATTTGGACTCGTGAGGTTATGGGTCAACGAGATCCGATATTTATTTCAGGATTTGACCATGCGGGCTCGAACTAACTCTTTGTTGAGTTTTGAGATTTTGTGAAAGATCAAATCAATATCATTTAGAATTGATTTTTATAGCTTTATTTAGCTTTCTTGAGGATTCTTTAGGCTAGATCGGGCCCGTGTGATTAATTTGGAGTTAGAAAAGACAGAGTTTGAAAAATAGAGCTAGCACGGGATAAGGTAAGTATTTTGTTTAACCTCGACTGGAGGAAATTTTTCCTAAAATAGACTTATGTATTATATGTATGTGTTTGGGAGTGACATATATGTGAGGCGACGAACATATATGCGGATACTAAGGTTGTACCATGCTTGGGTAGATTTTAGGCTTCTCTATATCTTGGTTTGTACATATTCTATTTGTGACATACTTTACTTGTTTGTATGACTACTTGAGCATTAGAGTTCATGTCTAGGCTTTTGCATTTTAATTGGGCATGATGGGATAAATATACGTTGGATTATATGTTATAGTCGTTGTCATATATTATGTATATGCATACATCATATCGAGTGTTTCTTGTACATTTGCATACACCATGCATAATTATCCCTCTTGTACATATACATTGCATCATGCATGTCAGCCTTTATGTACATGCATGCTGAGGATGAAAGTGATACTGACACAATAGGTGTTTCCTTGAGGATTGATATATATGCATGGTGAAGATGAGAGAGATATTGATACGATAGATATTTTCGTGCGCACTGATATATATGCATGGTGAGGATGAGAGAGATATTAACACGATAGGTATTTCCATGCGGACTCATGATTGATTATGGAGCTATGCTTGAATATGGCGCATGGATTGTTCCATCGCTCTGGAGTCACGTAATTATCCAAGCTACCTTGGCCCGCGTGCGCATATTGTGAGAAACCAATGTGCTTCTGATTTGACATGAGATACACGTATATATTCATTCGTACATCCAACATTCATGTATGTCATCTTTATAAGCTACTCGGTGCATTTTACATATGCATGTGACTTATTAGTAGATTGTTGGATATTTGTAGGGTGTCGTTTAATGTAAAGTTTGAGACTTTATTATGTATAGATATTCTAGATTCATGTAGAAGTAGTCGAATAAATGTTTCTTCATACACATCTCCTTTATATGCGGATTTGGTGCATTTATATATGCTTCTGATCATGATATTTCAGAAAATATGCTTCTTGCATTCTACTTTGGCTCTATCCTTATTATTCATACTTGTTATTCCTTGGTTGTTTCTTTAATTCTTTATATGCTTATAAACTACGCATATTATATAAAGTGAGTATCTTTTGACTAAACTTTATCATTACTTTGTTGAGGTTAATCTTAATACTTATTATTATACTCATACTACACTTATGCACTTTACATGCAGATTTTGGAGTTAAGCTATTGTGGAGTTTGAGGGCGCGCATTAAACACATCAGCATTTTTGTTATTAGCCGTCATTTTATTCATGATAGTTTTGAACTTGTATTTCTATTTACGTATATTCAAACAGATAGTATATTTTTTTCATACTAGCATTATATTTTATTTCTTAGTGGCTCACGTTTTGTTACACGAATTCTTGGGATAGTTTTTAGTAACTCTGGCGTTCGTATTTTTTTTTTTATTTAATGAACTTTTGTTTGGGTTGTGTTTGTGTTGGTTGATTCGCCTAATAAATAGGGTTAGGTGTCATTACGACTTGGTAGAATTTAGGCCGTAATATTTTATTAGTTTATAATTTTTCTCGTCACGCAAAACAACATCATCTTTAGTACTCATTGAAATGCTTTAAAGAGCTAAAAGCTTACGAAAATTTCAGGGATGCTATAAAATAACCATCTGTGTGATTTGCTCAAAAAAGGTACAAAATATAGATTATATATCTAACCTCAAAATATTTAGTTAATATTGGACATATTGAAGCAAGAAGACAAAGAATCACAAGTTAAATTGCATCAAGCTAGAATACTCTGGCCGCTTTTCTTTTCTAGTGATACCACATGTTAAAGGAAGTATAGATTGAGCTTTCTTACTTGCTTTCTTTTGATTTCATTAAAAACTGACATAAACTCAGGACAGAAGCCTCGTTGTTGTTGTAATATGGTTATATTGGCTACCAGAAAGTGCTAAAACTACCTATTAAGTATTAAAATTGGTATAAAAGTACTTTCGGTTTTCCTATTTGACTAAATTTGTCTCCATCATTATTTTTGTGGTTCTTTTTTGCCCTTACAACTAATGAAGCACCCTATTAAAAAAATTATAATTATTTAATACGTTGCCTCACCTAATTGGCCTAATTTTGCCATAGTAAATTTTGAAAAAAAAAAAAAAGGAGCTCTCCCTCTATCTACATTATTAGCGCCACCTTTTTTTTTTTTGGTAAATACATTTTATTGCTTCTTAAATATCAAAATATACAGAAACGGAGGGGGACATGAACCTTACATCCCCAAAAAAGTACATGTACCTTGTCTTTGTACAGGTACCTAAAGGGTGATAGGTGGTTAGCTATTGTGTGTGTTTGATCTTCCTCAGTTGGTGATCAAACTTGTCTAAATATGTCAGACCTAAAGTGATGTAATGACTATCTATCTTATAATAATGATAGATAGTCATATGTACAAAAACGATGTGAAGTAAGTCTAGGTCGACTATACTAATTACATGTATTCCTACTCCTATTGAATGAGTTGAAGGTAGTTTCCTTGAGCTGTCGCAAAAGTTTTTGTCAGAAGGTAGATGTTGACTGAGATGTGGATCATATGTCCATTGTTCCTCTTTGATCTGCCCCAGTTGGAGGTACTCTGCAAAAAAACTCCATTTACTATGACAGTGGCATTCTCTGCTGTATGTATAAGTCTGCTTGAAGGTGTCCTGCTTCTTGTGAAGGCTGCTATGGCTTCTCTGACTGCTGTTGTTTCTGATGTCTCTGTGTGCTGCTCTTCCCTTGTGTGATTGCTGCCTTGTTTCCTGGTCATCCTGCTTGCTGCAGTTGTGTATCTGGCTGGTAGTATTCTGCTGCTTGTGCAAAGTGCTGATGTGTGTTTGAGTGCTGTTTTGTCCTTTGTGTGCTTGCTGGTTTGATCCCTTGTCTTGTTGCTGCTGCTGGTGATCAGTGTCATTGAGACTGCTGATGAGACTGCTGATTGAAAGTATGTATCTACAGTTGATCTTGTTTCTGATGCATTTTGTTAAAGTTGTTGTTGTTGTTGTTTCTTGGAGGATGCTTGTGATTGTTGTGTTGTAGCTGGATTCTGCTTTTGCTGTATCTTCTTCTGCGATTTGTGTTGGTATGCTGTTATATTTGCCTCTGCTGCCAATATAGTCTTTGTGTTGCATGCTGATGGCTAAGTTGTTGCTTCTGAAATTGTTGTCCTTATGCTACTTGTTGTGTCTTGAATTGTTTGCTGATCTTGTGTTGTTGTTGTCTCTGGAGTCCAGGTTGTCATTTCCTTGTCCGCTGATGGGTGATTTGTTGATCTTGTGGGCATTGAGGATGATGGAGGTTATGACTGATAGTGTGAAAGGTTTGTGTTGAGTGTTTGTTGCTTTATGTGTTAGAAGGTGTGTCCTAAAGAGAGTTAAGTTTGCCATTTTGGTGTTTGCTTTGTTATTGTTCCTGCTGACAGTTGGATTGGGAGTGGTATTGATTTTGCTAAATTTGTAGCTGCTTCTGACTGTTCTAGTAATGCAGTGTGGGGTTTGGTCAGAGTTAGTCCAAAGAGTGGTGTCTTGAGTGTTGTGTTTGGGGGCTGTGATGTTCCAATGAGGGGTGTTCTTGATATAGGGACTTGGTGACTGATGCAATTGCGTTAGACTGAGCACTGGGGGTGCTAATACCACACAACACAATTGCGCCAATAACCTGTACTTATATATACAAATGCATATCCTGATGTTTTGGTTGTTGCTGGAGATGTCACTGTATTTCCTGCTGGGATTCTTGCTGCTTCTTTGACTCTTGAATTCCCTATTCTTGCTTCTTTTGTTTCTGGCACTCTTTTTTCTTCTTGTTTCCATGGTTTTCTGTGACATTTCATTTGTGAGCTGCGGGAGATGGTGCTGATGCAGTTGCTTCCCTTGCTTTGATCTGAGTCCATTGCTTATCAATTTAGCACTATTATTGATCCTTTGATGTGCAGTCATTGTTGCCTTGGTGTCTGTTTCCCTCTGATTGAATGGTAAGTGTTTTTGTTGTCTTGGTGTTGGTAATGTGCTGGTTGACAAAGAGCAATTGTTGTCCTGTGCCTTGTGTTTGGTGACTGTGTTGTTATGGTGATGCCAACGCTGCTGCTGCTGCATGACTGGTGAGCATGTCAGCTGTGTTGGTGTTGGTATTGTGACAGATGATAGGGAGCAATTGTCTGCTGGCATTGGTTTACTGAGTTGCTGAAACTGATGTTGCTGCCCTGTTTCTATGTTGATTTTTGTGAAAATCTGTTGCTGCTTGAAGTGTAAGTGCATCCCTTTGTTCTTTTGCTGCAGATGTTCAGATTCTGTATTGATTCTGTGTTGCTGATTGAGGCTGATTCTTGCTTCTTTATTTTTGCTGCTGAAATCCATGCAGCCTTTGACTGTTGTGTTTTCCTTTGACTGCTCCAAAGTTTCTGAGCTCTGCAATGGTGCTGGTTGCTGTGTATTATCTTGTGTGTTAGGTGCTGTTGTGATAATTCTGTTGCAGCTGTTGTTGGCTGCGTGCAGCCTTTCTGATTGTGCTGATTGCATGTAGTTGTTCTGGTGCGAGCTCTGCAGTGTGTGTTTTCCTTGCCTTCCTCCATATTCTGTCTTGTTTCCCAGTAGTGTCCATTTCCCGCACATATGAGAGAAAGAATTTGAGGTTAGTATGATCAGAGATAGATTGTTAGTGCTGGTTTCCTTCATTTCCTGTTTGTTCTGGACTTTTTCAAAAAATTTCTGTGTCCTTCTTGCAGTGTTCTGAAACTGTCCATTTGCTGTTTCAGTTTGTTATTGCCTGTTATATGCTTTGTAGTCTCTGCTTTGTTCTTTCCAAGGTCTGTTTTGCAGAGTTGTGAAGTCCTTTAACCTGCACATGAGAAAAAAGTGGTTAGAGGTTAATGTGGTTAGCAAAATTCTGGTGCTGTTAATTTTTCTGCATTTCTGCTGATTCCCACATCCTGCACATGAGAGAACAGTGTTAGGAGGTAAAATAGATTGGTGCAATGTGGAGCTTGTCATTTCGCAAGTTTCACTCTTATGTATGGGCATTGCGTTTTATCCGCATTGAGGATTTTCCCCCCTATTGAGTCAAGTTGACTGAATTGATGACATTCTATTCTCCCAAAGTCAAGTGTGTAGTTTGCAAGGTGATCCGCCAACTTGTTTCCCTCCTATATGTGTGTGTAACAGTTATTCCCAGGAAGTTTTTGAGTTGTAGGATTTCTTCTATCTGCTCAGCTATGCACCAAGGTGGTTTCCATGTGCCGTTGATGATGTTGTTCAGGAGCATGGAATCAGTTTGTAGCCATACGTTTGAGTAGCATTGAGTGCTGCAAAATCTTAAGGCTTCATTAATGGTTGTTGTTTCTGCTTCTGTGTTTGTTCCCTCTATGCATTCTGTACCAAGTGCATATATTAGATCCCCGACTTCATTTCTTACACAAAAGCCTATTGAGCTTCTTCCTGGGTTTCCTTTTGATGCACCATCAGTGTTGATCTTAACCCATCCTGGCGAGGGCAGTTCCCAGGTGACTGTTTTTTGTAGCTTAGTTTTGGAGTGTATTGCTCCAGCATGTGTAAAATGTCCTGCCATCTGTGCGGCGCATTGATTCCTGGCTTTCTGGTGTTGACTAGTGCTTGCAGTGTTGTGGAGATTTGGTAGACTACTCTACCTGTGGTGACTGGTTCACCATGTTTGTGGCTATTTCTTCTTTTCCAATATTCCCACACAATGCATGATGGGAGTGCCTGTATTATTGGTTTCAGTCTGTTGACTGTTTTCATTGTCCAACATCTTGTTATTGCTTGGTGAAATGTTATGCCCTCTGTTGAGATTCCTGCTCTTTGCAGGAAGTATTTTCACACTTTAATGCCAGTGTTTGAAGTGTAGAAAAGATGGACCATGCTTTCTTCCTTTGGTTCAGTGCAGCACTAGCATTTTGAGGGCAGTTGATACCCCCATCTTTTCAGGACGTCATCTAGTGGCAGTTTTGCTTTCCAGACTCTCCACATGAAGAAAGCAATTTTGAACGGAAGTCCCTTTACCCAAATTATCTCATATGCTCTTCTAGTTTTTTCCCTTTTCCTTAGGTATTCCCAGGCAGTTGTGACTGTGAATTGTCCTTGTTCATGTAGCATCCAATATGGAATGTCTAGGATGCCATCCATCCTTGGAGGTTTGATTGAGGTGACTATGTGTTCTACCATTTCCTGTGGCAAGTGTCTGATAGTTGCAGCATATTCCAGTTGCCATTCTGTAGGGTGTTATTGACATTTTGGAGTGATTCATCAATTGGGAAGTTTGTTGGTACTAGGAAATATAAGGCTCCTTGTCTGGTCCAATTGTTGTACCAGAAGAGTGAGGATCCCATTCTTAGTTGCCAGGCGATTTGATGTTCAATGATCTCCCTGCATTCTAACATTCTCTTCCAAGCTTGTGATCCTCTCTTCCATGGTACAGTTACTGCATTGTGCTTTTTGCAGTATTTTTATGTCATGAATGCACTCCAGAGGCTGGGCTTGGTTCTGAAGTTCCACCACAATTTGCAAAAGAGTGCCTTGGACATGTCATGTAGGGATTGGAAACCTGCTCCTCCTTCCTCATATGGTAGACATAGGTTATTCCAGGATGACCAGTGTCTGTTGGTGCCACCTCTTGTGCTACTCCAGAAGAATTGGGCGAAGAGCTTATGGATGTTGTTGATAACTTGTTTGGGGGGATTTACTGCCGATAGTAGGTGCACTGGCATGCTTTGCAAGACGTGTTTCATCAAGATGGCTCTTCCTCCTATAAAGAGTAGCTTTCCTTTCCATGATTGTAGCCTGTCTTGTATCTTGTTTACTATGTCTTGATAATAAATGATTCTTTTCCTTGAGTAGAAAATGGGACAACCCAGATAGGTGAAAGGGAAATTTTGTTTCTCTATTCTTGTGATTCTTTCTGTTCTTGTTACTGCCTCTGGGGCTGCTGAGTGATACATATAGATAGCAGACTTGTTCCTGTTTATTAGCTGACCAGAAGCTGCTTCATATGCATTTAATGTTTCCATTACCAGCTCTAGTGAATTAGCCTCAGATGATGTGAAGATAATCATATCATCCGCATAGGATAGATGATTGGTCCTTGGGCTTCTTCTGGGCATTCCAAAGCTTTTGAAGCAGGGATTATTATGGAGTGCATTTAGTCCTTTTGAGAGTGCTTCCGCAGCTATGATGAAAAGTGTGGGTGATAAGGGGTCTCCCTGTTTGACACCTCTAGTTGATTTGAAAAAACCATGAGGTTGGCCAATGATAAGGATTGAATACCAGTTGTTGCCCACAATGTCAAAAATCATACCAATGAAGGCTTCATTGAAGCCCATTTTCCTGAGAACTTTGCTTATGTATAACCAAGATATTCTGTTGAAGGCCTTGGTCATATCCAGCTTGATAACCACATTTGGACCTGCTTTTATTCTTTTCCCAATGTCAGTGATGATTTCCTGTGCGAGAAGGACATTTTCAACTATTGTTCTGCCTTTCACAAAACCAGCTTGTTCATGGGAGATTAGAGATGGTAGAATGACCAACATCCTTTCATGTATGATTCTCGAGAAGATTTTATTGATGAAGTTGCTTAGGCTTATTGGTCGCATATCTGAGAATGTCTCTACCTCCTTCTTCTTTGGTATGAGGATCAGGTTTGTGTGTGTTATGTAGTTGGGCAGTTGTCTTCCTGAAAAGAAAGTTATGACCATGTTCTGTATGTCTTCCCATATGATTTCCCAACAGGATTGATAGAATGCGCCCGTGAAACCATCTGGACCTCCTGCACTGTCTCTGTTTAGACTGAAGACAGCTTGTTTGATTTCTTCCTTTGATGGAAGCTTGATCAGCTCAGCATTTTGCTGTGAGTCTATCACTTGTTGGATGTTTTCCAAGATTCTGAAGTCTGTGGGAGTAGTTCTCTCAGTGAATTGATCCTCGTAGAATGAAATGGCTTCCTCTACAATCTGTTCCTGCTCTTCTAGCCAGATGCCAGCATTGTTTTGTATTCTTTTCAACTGCAACCTTTTCCTTTTACCATTTACTTGAGCATGGAAGAATTTTGTGTTCCTGTCACCTTCTTTAAACCAATTCATTCCTGTTTTCTGTTTCCAGAATTGTTCTTCTATAGCTAGATGCTTGATCATTTGTGCTTGCACCTTTTGCAGTCTTTCTCTGTTTTGCGCAGTAGGACTCTCTTCAATCTGTTTTTCATGGACAATAACTACTTCCTCCATGCTTGCTATGTTCTGAAAAATATCTCCAAAAGTAGCCTTGCTCCAAAGGGATAGAGCTTTCTTTAGTTTTTTTAGCTTATAGCTAAAATTGATGAATGGATCTCCATGGAAATCAGCTTGCCAGTTTCTTTTACTACTGCTTCAAAGGTATCTTGTTTGATCCAAAAGTTGAGGAATTTGAAGGGCTTTTTGATTGTTTTTCGTTTTTGGTCGAATTGTAGTAGCAGTGGACTGTGATCTGATCCTATCTTGGAGAGATGTGTGACTTCTATTGTTGGGAAGGTTTGCTGTAGCATTTGATTTGCTAAGCATATGTCTAGCCTTTTGAAGATGCAATCTTCATCTACTCTCCCATTCCACCAGGTGAAGATACTTCCTCTGAATCCCAGGTCTGTTAGACAGCTGATATTAGTGCAGTGATTAAAGTCGTCCACTTCATTGAAAGGGACAGGGAGACCTCCATATTTCTCTTCCTGATCACAGATGACATTGAAGTCTCCTCCCACTATCCAAGGGCTTGTGATAGTTTGGGATAAGTCAAAGATTGAATCCCACAATTCTATTCTTTCTGCCTGGGTGCATTTGGCATATACACAGGTGAGGATTAGTTCCATCTTTGTCTCTGAGTGAGCTTCATAGTGAGTTGTTGAATTGTGTCTGAGAGCACTGTGACATCATAAGTATTCTCCAGAAAAACCCATATTTTGTTTGATACATTTGCAATTACTTGTGGCATGCCGATTCTTCTCTTATATTGATCCAGTTTCCTGATTTGCTGCTTTGGTTCCATGAGGCCAATGAACTCAAAATGATGTTTGTTATGAAGTGTGATCAATCTTTCAAAAGCTTGCATGGTGTTCAAGGATCTTATGTTCCATATGAGGGCATTCATTGTCTTGTGTTGATGTATGTCAATGCTCTTTTAGGTTGTTGCTTTGTTGTTGAGAAGCTACTGTTGCCTTTGGACTGCTCCTTCTGTGGGTTCCCTAGACCAGTTAGATGATTTGGTGATAGGTCTCCTTGTCTTGCTATATTTTTTAGGTTTTGTGAGCTGTTTTCATCATCCATATCCTTGCCTATTATTTCTTTCCTTTCAGTTCTGGCTGCTATTGTTGTGTTCAGATTTCTGGGTCTGATGATCGCCTGTAGTTGAGCTCTTATTATCCCTTTCCTGGTGAGTGGATCATGATCAAAGGATCCCCTATTTATTGTGGGGAAGGGTGTTCCTTGATCTCGGCTTGCTTCTTTTTGTGATTTCTTTGCAGTGGCATCATCAATGTGTTCTTCTTCGCTTTACATTTCTTTTGGGATTTCACCTTCCTCTGAGCATTCCTCTGATTGATCTGCCCATAATCTCCCTGGAATCTGCTCTGCTTGTCTGATTGCATTTGTTTCCTCTGCAGTTGTTGTTCTGTATTTGAAATCAAGTTCACTGTAAAAACTCTTCATAACCCATTGTGTGGTCGATTCCTTTGTTCCTTCTGTTTCCCTGCTCATGTTTGTTTTTCCCTCTGTTGCTTTCTTGTTTATCATTATTTGTGTGATGCTTTCCTGCTGTATGCTGTCACTTATCTTTGCTGGCTGATTGCCATCCCTGCTACCAATTTCTTCCAGTGTTTCTGCTTGGTGACTGGAGTTGCGAAGGTGAGCTGCCTGTGTGCATGATAGATCATCTGATTGGCTTTCCCTGTCTTTCATTAGATTCTCTGACTGGACTTTATTTCTTGTTGTTCCTGCATTGGCTTGCTTGCTTGTTTTGAGTATGGTTCCCTGTTTCCCTGCTGCTACCAAGATTGTATTTCCATCTGTTACTGGATTGCTGCAGTGTGTTATTGGTGTGTCAATGTAATTCACCACATTTCTGGACTTGTCAATATTTGGTGCTTTCCTTTGACTGTCCTTGCTGTTGAGTGTTTTGTCTCTCAAAAGATTGTTTGAATCCAAGATCTCCCTGTTGCTATTTGTCCCTGCACTGTTAAGTTTGATTGTTGTAGTTCAGAATTGAGATTCCTATTCCTTTATTCTCAGTCCTTAAGTGCTTGGCTGAGTCTTCTGATGTTGATGTTGATGTTGCTTTTCGTGTGTCGACTGTCTTTGTTCTGTCAATGCTGGTGTCTGAGATCAATATATTTGACTGGCTGCCTGACTGTTGATGTTCCCATAGTTCTTGGAGTTCCTTTCCATGAGTTTATGATCATTGTTGGCTGGTCTATTTGGTACTGTGCCTGCAATTTCTTGTGCTTCAGCATTAGGAGTGTCTGCAGTATTGGCATTACTCTTTACTGCTATTGCTTTGCTATGTAATGTATCCTCCAACTCAGGCACTTCATCAGTGCAGGTGTTTCCATTGTTTATCTTGCTGCTTGTTGAAGTATTCATTTCTTTGTTGCTGCTCAACTGATTGAGGGGATGTGTACCAAGTGTAAAAGGTGCTTTTGGTGTAGAGTGACTTATTCCATCCACTTGGTTTCCTGCTTGCTTGTCTATTAATTCTGTTGGATTTTCTTGAAGTCTGTTACTATAGATATCTTCATTTCTCATATGACTGCCTGCATTCTTTGTTGTGTCCAGTGGATGGTTATTTACCTCTGTGCCTAGGTTCATTGTGATTGTCTGTCTGCCTTGTTTGCTGGTGTTTGCAGTATTCAAATGCTTCTGATTGTGATTTCTTGTCCTGACCTTCTGTGCATTGCTTCTTACTGTTGTGACTGTGTTGGCTTCTGTGATTTCAGCTTCATGTGTTCCAGCAGAGTGCTTGCTTGCAGCATTGTCCTTGTCCTATTCCAAAGCATTGTATTTGAGGTTCTTATCATTAATCCTATGTTCATTGCTTCCTGATGGTATGTCTGAGTTAGCTACTGTGTATGTAGGTTCCTGTACTTCAGCATTGTGATTTTCTGCCACCTTGACATTGCTTCTCCTGTTCTAGCTTTACCATGAATTGTATCCTCAGGTTCAGAGACATCCTCAGTGTGACTATCTGCAGCATTGACATTGCCTTGAACTAGTGCTTCATATTTATTTGCAACTGCTACCTGTTGAGACCTCTTTTCAATTGTTTGGTTATGTTTCCCGGTACTGGTGTGAATTGCCTTGTTATGCTGTCTATTATCTTTGACTTCTTTCCATTGAGGACCATTGTTGCCTACTACCTTGCCACTGGACAAAATCAGCATTGGGTGTTCTTTTACTATTATGTCTTTGCCTTTTGATTTCCTGTTCTCCGTTTGCCTTTGTTCTTCAGCAGTGTCTATGTCAAGGATTTCCGGATGAAGCTTCCAACATTCAATCATTTCATGCCCTCGAATCCTACATTGCTTACAGTATTTTGGGAGGTAGTCATACTGTGTTTTAACCCACTCAGTTCCGATTTTCCCTGTTATTTCATTTTCTATTTCTAACCTAACTTTCTGGGGTAATTCCGCTAGCAAATCCACTAGAACTTTTACTCTTGCACAGCTTGGCCTTGTCTTGTTTATTGTAGCTGCATCCAAGTGCAGTGGCTTACCAACAGCAGAGGCAAGAGAAAATAGACACTCTTTTACATAATAAGTGGGAAGCAGATGCTGGAATGAAATCCATGCCATGGCCATCGACGTTTCTTCTCCAAACTTGAATTTAGTATCATATATGAACTGCCACATCTGATATTCGAAGCCATCTCCGGCTTTGAGATAGTAGGTATTTTTGGAAGTAATTTTTATGAAATCCTCCCACAAGGTTAGTCTGATGGGCACATGTTTGTCCCTACAAAGACCAACGTTACACTCACCTCTGATTCCACACTGTATTGGAATGATTTTCCTAAGCTCTTGTAGATCTCGCCACCCGTATGAGAACTTGCCCAGTACTGCGAATTGCAAGCCTTCTATGATGTTCATGCGGGATACTTCTACTTCAGTGTACTTGATAATCGGTTGTCCATGCATGTATATTGCCTTCCTGATCAGAATTGGTTCGATTCCTCTGTTAGGGTTTGCTTCTGCGTTGTTGTTGAGGGTTGTTGGCTTAAGAATTTGGGAATAGTTGAGTGGTTTGGGTGTGGGTGGGATGTTATTTGATGTTGGGGGAGTGTTTTGTGGTGGCCGACCAGCCGGAAGGTCGCCGGCCGGCATCGCCATTGGAGGCGTTTTCGAGCTTCGACTGTAACGGTTCTTTCTCTCTCTATTGCCTCAGACGCTCTCTCTTTTGATCTATTGTATTATTATTGAATGATCTACTGTATTAGCGCCACTGAAATCGCCTTTGGCCCACTTTTTCTCTCTTCCACTTTACTCTTCTTCCTCCGATCAACCCGCTCTCCCTCCTCCTTCTCCAAGAAATAGATGAAAGTTGTGGAGAAAAGCATGAGAAAGACCCATCTCAGTGCTCCAAATCCTAGCTACCCAAAACTAAAATAGAATTCATGGTGAGATACTTCTTTTTCTTAAAGAAGAAAGAAACCAAAGATAAAAGATAAATTTTTAGATTTTTCCTACTGTTTACCCTTGATTACGAGTAACAATTAAATTTATATGTGGTTTTAAGGATACGCGACCTGATTTAATACAGTTAAAGAATAAACAGAAATAGAGACTAAATTAGTAAACAAGGAAAAAGCAAACCGTCAAGATTGAGTAATCTTCCTGTGTTAGAAGTCCTCTAAAATATGAAATAGATGAACGAGCAAAGTAGACTATAGCTTTTGTATGTTGATTGTATGTCATTTTTTCTTTTTTTATACAAATGGGGCTGTCTGTTTATATAGGAAAGGTCAAGAATTCTATACAAGGTAAAAATCTCATTTACAAGGTAAGAGATTCCTAGAATTAATGGATTCAATGTCTTTATTGATTTGAGCCACGATTCCCGCCGAGATGCTTGTATATCACAAGATTTCCGGTCCTTCAGTTGCGCAAATATGATAACTTTACCATAGGATGTTTTATCCCGATCGGCCTCGACGATCTCACCTCGAGCTCTTTGGCTTCGAGCTTCGTTCAGCCGACATCTGGTCTCGGGCTTCTCGGTTGGTGACTCCAGTCGACGTTGGTCGTCGAATCCCAAAACCGGTATTTCCTATGCAAGCGATCGGGTTCGACCCCATATAGATAGTCCCCTCGTTTTTTGGAGAGTAATGACAAGAAACGACATGAGGCGCCGCTTTCAATGTTAGGTTAAGTGGAGACATACTTATAGTGAGCGACACGGAATTCAAAACGTCAAATCACAAAACGTCTTGTTGCTGAATGACGGCAGCATGATGACGCACGTGGCTAGTATCAAAAAGGTCTTTTCATGTACCAACTGGCGACAAACTCTGCAATTCCTGCAAACACCAATTAATGCTTTCTCATTTTGGGTTTCAAACAGCCGCTTTTGAAAAGTATAAATAGCCCTCTCATTTTTTAATTTTCAAGTTTGCGTCGTTTGAATACCATATTGCCCAAGTTCTCTAAACTCTGTTCTTCAAGTAATTTCTCTTTCTACACTTGCATCTACTCGCTTTCCATCTCTGCAACTTCAATGGCAAACACATCTAAGTCTGTTCCTCAGAAGCAACAACCTTCCTCCTCTCAACCCACTGAAGAGGCCGAGCCTGTCGTTGCTGAGGAAACTTCGACAGAGCCTCCTTTAAAAGCTTTCGTACCGGTCGGATGCTCAATCGGCTCCGACTTTAAGATGGATAAGGCTTCCTCAGTACCGGGCCGGGGTGAACCGGTCGTTAGGTATATTAGTTCAATCACGAGCAAAACCATTGATAGGGTGAAAATAGAATGTAACTGGGTTGGTAAAGATGTGGTAGTCCCCTCTCCGGACGAGGTGATTACCACCCACGTGGAGGGCTATTTGAGTGTTTACACTTACCCCTTCATGTTGCGACCTTTGGACCCCATTATTGTCTCCTTTTGCAAAAGGTACAATGTTACGTTGGGTCAGATTCACCCTTCCGTTTGGCGAATAATTCACCTTTTCTGTTTTTTTGTGAGTAAGGTCGATGGAAATCCTTTCACCATCGATCATCTACTGCGATTATACAGTCCCCGAGTCTTCCGAGGTGGACTAATAAAACTCGCTCGTCGGGCAAGCAAAGACCCATTTTCGAGCATTGACGAGGACAAGGACCGGGGCTGGATGAACCGATTTGTTCGAATAAGGACGTCGGACCTAATCCCTGCAGAAGATATGTCGTTCCCTGAAAAGTGGAACATGAACCATAAGAATCATTTTCCTGTCCTAATTCATCTGTTGTTTTTTCCTTTGTTATCTCACTAATATACTTTGTAAGATGTAGCCGTTTCTCAAATGCCGGCTACGATTCAGCATTTGGAAGAGTGGGTCCGGAAGGTGATAGCTCAAAGGACCTACTCAGAGCGCGCCTGGCGTGAGATATCGAAAGGCCCATGGGAGGCCAAATATCATGGTGAGACCGATAGCGCTTATATTTCATGCTTTGTATGATCGGTGCAGCTGCTAATTCATTTCCTCCTTCCTTTGTAGGTCTATCGAAGGATGCTGAGTTGAGGCCGACGTCCCCCGATAGAGAGGTTCCCTGCCCTCCCCTTGTCTCAGAGCTGGAGGGAGAGAAAAAGAGAAAATAAGCCCCCGATTCCTCTGAGCCCGAGAAAAAAAGAATTAAGAAGAAGAGCATAGCTCGTAAGCCCAGAATTGCCGACTTGGCTATCCGATTGAGTGATGATTCCGAGGAATATAGGGGCCACGGTATTCAAGCAACGAACCATCTCGGGCAGTCCTCGAGCCGAGGGCCGATGAAGCTCGTATTCATAGAGTAGAGGGCCTCGATGCAGGGGCGAGGACCGGGGTTTCCGCCGATGCAGGGGAGGCAGTACAGGAAACCTCGGGTCCCCCAGAAGCAATGGACTCTCCTTCTTTCTCGGAAGAGACCTTCAATGAAGCCCGGACTGCAAGGGCGCATTCGCCGAGCAAAGACCACGTACTGGCAGGGCCCTTTGAAGACTTTTTTGACGGTGTGCCATCGGCTGACACCTTTGGGCTCGAAGTGCCGAGGAAGAGTCCCTCCGCCGAGACGAGCAGGGTATCTTTCGGTCCCAAGTTGGTCGATAGATTTCCTGCTCCGAGTGACAATCTTGATCGGAAGAGGATAATACAGTTCGCCATTACCGAAGACGCTAGGGCTCTTGCCGCGCCTGTAGGTGTGGCTAGCTATCTTCGGTGTCTGGTGACCGAGGAAGATCAAGCTGCAATGGATGAGGTGGACGAGGCCTGCTTGTTCAATGAGGCTCAACAGGCAGCAAATAAGGTAAAACTTCATACAGGCTTTGATTGGTGTTTGTTATTTTACTTTTCAATATGTAATGACCTTTTTATTTTCTTTCATATTCATAGTCTTTGGTGCTTCATCATGAGGCTTTTCTTTGGCTAAGGGAAGAAAAGGCACGTCGTCAGCGACTCGAGGGGGAAATGTCGACCCTTCGTGTTGAGCTAGACTTCATGTGCAGGGAGAATGCCAATACACTCGACCAGATGGAGCAGCAACTTGACCGAATAAATCAATTCCGATCCGCATTGAGCGAGGCCAAGGCAGAAACCAGCGAATGGAGAACCAAGGCCGATCTGCTGACTTCGAAAAAAGAGACCCTCCACGCTCGTGTAGTTTCTTTGGAAGAACAAGTCTCGGAAGCGCAAGCGAAAATCGGGACTCTGACTAAGAGCACCGATACACTTCAGTCCCAAGTCGAGATGCTAATCTCGGATCGTGATGTTCTGGTCAACGAGCTGCAATTGGCAAAATCCGAGATTGCTACGTCCAAAGCTGATGTCGATGATCTAATAGCTCAATACAGGGCCGATGCCGAGGCTGCCCAAGAGCAATCAAAGATTTTGGTTGAGTATGCCAAGTGCCAAACCCATCTTTCCGTTCTCGAGGAGTTACAAGCTCGAGGCTTCGATCTATCCACCGAGGTAGATGATGCAGCAAAGATTGAAGCCGATGCTAGAAAGCGAGCCTTCCCTGAAGAAGAAGAAGATTCCGAGAATTCTGATTGATGTCGTCTGTTGTATAATATACCTTTCTAGGATTCTCACCTTTTGTAACACACTTTGTTTCGTATATATAAAAGATTTTCTTTTATCCCCCTTTCTTGTTTGATCTATTCTGATAATCCAATTTGCAGACCTTTCTGCCCGTCGGGCTTAGTTAAGACTTAGCTTATTTCTCAGTAGATTTTCCCCTTTCACGGCCGATTGGATAAGGCCTAAGCCTCGAAAGGGGGTCGATATTTGCCTTAATAGGTCTTATTCCTTTTCGAATTTTATTAATTCGATGTGGCCTTGGCCCATTAAGAAATCGGAGTTCTGTCTTAACATATTTCAATTTCCCTCGATTTTAACTCGATTCGGCCTTAGCCTTTTACAAATTCAGATTTACCTTAATAGGTCTTACTTTCCTTCGAGTTTCATTAACTCGATAAGGCCTTGGCCTTTTAAGGAATTGGGGTTTGCCTTAACCGGTCTTTCCCCTGTTCGAGTTTTACTTGGTTCGGCCTTAGCCTTTTATGAGTTGGGATTTGCCTTAACAGGTCTTACTTCCTTTCGATTTTTGTATGAAGTTATGTACAACGCTAATTTCTTATCATGTAATAAAATTTGAAGGGGCCCTTGGGCTCGGAGAAAGAATATTGGTGCCGAAAAGCTTTCATTAGCATTTAGGTGCTTGTACAATTTCCTTAGAGGGTAGATCAGTCTATTCGGGCACGGTACTTTCGACCGTTTGACCCTTACATTGATTCCTAACGATCTACGGGAAGTTCCCCCAAATTGAAATGACCAAACAATGAATCGAAGTAGATAAGCGATCTTCTGATAATCATGGTCGATCG
>MCJB01048155.1:0-21309 GCA_002018475.1 Nicotiana obtusifolia | reverse complement strand
ACCTTTCCATCTTTTGTTTTTGGGCTGCCATTCGAACAAGGGCTGCTTCCCTTCTGTCGTCCAATAATTCCAGATTGATGTTCATAGCTTCTCTATTTGATTCTTCGGTTGCTCATCGGAACCTGACACTCAGTTCGCCTACCTCGACTGGTATTAAAGCCTCAGCTCCGTATACTAGAGAGAAAGGAGTGGCCCCGGTGCTGGCTTTCTCGGTCGTGCGGTAAGCCCATAGAACCTCGGGCAGTATTTCTTTCCATTTTCCCTTTGCGTCGGTTAACCTTTTCTTCAAGTTTCGTATTATGGTTTTGTTGGTTGACTCAGCTTGTCCGTTGCCGCTGGGGTGATAGGGCGTCGATAAGATCCTCTTGATCCTGTTGTCTTCGAAGAACTTTGTCAATTTACTGCCGATGAACTGCTTGCCGTTGTCGCACACAATCTACGATGGCATCCCAAATCGACATATGATACGGTCCCAGATAAAGTCAATCACCTCCTTTTCTCTAACTTTTTCGTAAGCATGCGCTTCAACCCATTTGGAAAAGTAGTCAGTCATAAAAAGAATAAATTGAGCTTTACCTGGCAAATAAGGGAGAGGGCCAACGATGTCCATCCCCCAATTCATGAATGGCCATGGCGACAAGACCGACTGCAGTGTCTCTCCGGGTTGGTGGATCATCGGTGCATGCCTTTGGCAGTCGTTGCACTTGCGAACGAATTCCTTCGCATCTTTCTCCATATCGATCCAATAATAGCCGACTCGAATTATTTTTCGAACCAAAGATTCAAAACCGGAGTGATTCCCACATGAGCCTTCGTGTATTTCTCTTAAAATATACTCGGTGTCTCTTAGTCCAAGGCATCTTGCGAGGGGGCCTCCGAACGTCCTTCTGAATAGGGTCCCATCATCGGATAAATAGAACCGGGCTACTTTTGTGCGTAATGCTCTCGATTCTTTGGGATCCGAAGGGAGTTTACCTGAGCTGAGATATTCTATATACTTGTTCCTCCAATCCCAGGTCAAGCTTGTCGAATTGATTTCGGCATGGCCTTCCTCCACTACCGACCTTAGGAGTTATACAACTTTTTCGGACTCAATTTCCTCGTCTTCGACCGACGATCCTAGGTTGGCGAGGGCGTCGGCCTCACTGTTTTGTTCTAGAGGTATGTGCTGCAAAGTCCATTCCTTAAACCTGTGCAACGTGACTTGAAGCTTGTCCAAATATCTCTGCATTCGCCCTTCTCTGACTTCGAAAGTCCTGTTTACTTGGTTGACCACGAGGAGGGAATCGCATTTGGCTTCGATTATCTCTGCTCCCAGGCTTTTGGCCAGCTCTAAACCTGCAATCATAGCTTCATGCTCCACTTAGTTGTTAGTCAATTTTACAGTCTTAATAGACTGTCGAATAGTGTTTTCGGTTGGAGGTTTTAATACGATACCAAGCCCCGATCCTTTCGAATTCGAGGCACCGTCTGTGAACAGGGTCCACACTCCTAAAGGAGTACCCAATTTGGTTATTAATTCCTTTTCGACCTCAGGAATTAGTGACGGTGCAAAATCGGCGACGAAATTTGCCAATACTTGAGATTTGATCGAGGTTCGGGGTTGATATTCGATATCGTACCCGCTTATTTTGATGGCCCACTTGGCCAATCGGCCGGATAGCTCGGGCTTATGCATTATATTTCTCAGGGGGTAAGTTGTTACTACACATATAGGATGGGATTGGAAGTAGGGTTTTAGCTTCCTAGAGGCACTCAATAAAGCGAGTGCTAATTTTTCTAGATGCGGGTATCTAGTTTCGACTTCTCCTAAGGTTCTACTGACATAATAAATAAGAAATTGCGTACCTTGTTCTTCTCGGACCGGGACCCCACTCACCGCTACTTCCGAAATGGCAAGGTAGAGGTATAAATGTTCACCCGTTTTTGGCATATGTAGCAAAGGTGGGCTAGAGTGATACCTCTTGAGCTCTTATAACGCGCGCTGGCATTCCGGAATCCACGAGAAATCGTTCTTCTTTTTCAGCAAGTTGAAAAACCGGTGACTTCTATCGGAAGACCTTGAAATGAACCGGCTTAAAGCAGCTATCCGACCTGTCAGCTTTTGTACAGGCTTTACACTGTCTACGATTGTAATGTCTTCGATGGCTTTGATCTTCTCGGGATTAATTTCTATTCCCCGATTCGAAACCATGAAACCGAGGAATTTTCCCGAGCCCACTCTAAATGCGCACTTCTCCGAGTTCAACTTCATGTTGTACTGTTTCAGTAAATTGAACGTTTCCTGCAAATGACTCAAATGGTCCTCTGCTCGCAGGGACTTAACTAACATATCATCAATGTAAACTTCCATCGATTTTCCTAATTGTTTTTCAAACATTTTGTTTACTAGGCGTTGATAAGTAGCCCCCGCATTCTTTAACCCGAATGGCATCACGTTATAGCAGTATGTACCATACTTAGTGATGAAGGATGTCTTTTCTTGATCATCCTTGTCCATTCGTATCTGGTTATAGCCGGAGTAGGCATTGAGAAAGCTAAGGGTCTCGTGGCCAGCGGTGGCATCGATCATGCGATCGATGTTAGGTAAGGGAAAAGAATCTTTAGGACATGCCTTGTTTAAATCTTTGTAATCTATGCACATTCTTAACTTATTTACCTTTTTAGGAACTACAACTACATTTGCTAACCATTCCGGGTATTTAACTTCCCAAATGGATCCTATTTTTAAGAGCTTGGTTACCTCATCTTTGATGAATATTTGCTTGACTTCTGATTGAGGCCTTATCTTTTGCTTGACCGTCCGAAATTTAGGATCGATACTCAGTTTGTGAGTTGTGATCTCCGGAGGTATCCCTGTTATGTCAAGATGGGACCAAGCGAAAGAGTCTTCGTTAGCTGAAAGAAAATGAATAAGCTTAGTCCTGAGCTCGGAACTTAAGCCCGAGCCCAGGTATACCTTCCGATCTGGTGCATCCTCTCGAGGTGAAATTTGCTCGAGTTTCTCGACCGTTAACTTAGTTGCATCGGATTCGTCGGGGCCGACGAATGACCGGGGAATCCCGTATTCATCGTGTTCGATAAGTTCCTGTTCACCTTCGTTTGTTGAAGGCGATACCTGTGATTGCTATTTGGTTCTTTGGGAAGGGGCTATCGTTTCCGCCATTGCTTCTTCTACTGCGAACATTTCTTTCGCCGCATGTTGTTCTCCATAAACAGTCATGATCCCATCAGCCGATGGGAATTTCAACATTTGGTGCAGTGTCGAGGGTACCGCTCAGATATCATGAATCCATGGTCTCCCGAGCAAGGCGTTGTATCTCATATCCCTTCGATTACGCAGAATCTCATTTCACGAACGGTACCGACAGTGTTTACTGGTAAAGTTATTTCTCCTTTGGTTGTCTCGCAAGCCATGTTGAAACCATTGGGGATCCGAACTTCAGGGATAATTCGATCAGTCTACCCGAGCTGTTCGATAACCCATGACCAAATTATGTTGGCTGAACTACCGGGATCGACCAACTGTCGCGACCCAACCTCGGGGGCCCGCGACCGGGCACCGAACCCTGCTTGCAGAGTACCGGCGAACCCTGTACATGACTACCCTTATTATTCGTAAGGTGCACATACTTGCCAACACGGCAATAACGACATTATACCTGTCGACTATAATGACATTACCTGTCGCAGCAATATACCATAATATAAACATACATTCACCACAACATAACCCACTGGGCTATATACAAAACCATACACACAATACATATGATGCCAACTAGGCGACATAATTACACATAGCCCAACTCTTGTTTATACATACTGACAATTTTTCTAATGAGCCTCTATGGAATGTATACAAAAATACTTAGTCGGAACAGGACCCGACATGCCCAAAAACATCTATACATCAAAACATACCCAAGTATAGCAGGTCCGGAAGATGAACCTTGCTATGTCTGCTGAACTGATAGCCTACTGTGGTGGAGGAACTCCGTCTGTCAATCTATTTGGACCTGCAGCACGATATGCAGCGTCCACAAACAAAGGACGTCAGTACGGAAAATGTACTGAGTATGTAAGACAGGAATACAACTGAAAACAGTAACATAAGCAACATAATAGAAGCATACAGCTCATAACAATGGAAATTTACCTCTGAGGGCAGCATACCTTACATGTTCATTATAAAACTTATTTCCATCATTTCAGAGATTTAAGACATAATTTATTCTTCCAAGCCTGTTACTTTCATACGGGTTCATTGTATCCAATGCATTAAGTATTCATCTCTTTAGTTTACACCTGCTTTACTGTGGGTTTCTTACTTTTCAGAATATCATTTCAACACATTCACCATATAGTCATTCTATTTATACAATCATCGTGCGTACGTCCTTATAGGACCACAATCAATAATCTAGCCTCCGTGGGCTTCAAAATCATTATTACTATTATCGTTATCACATACAATCACACACACATATGCCTCTATGGGCTCATAATCATATCATAACTGTAATTATAACCTTAACCTTACCCGGCCATATCCAGCTCGGTCATAATAGTGTATGCCTCTTCGGGCTCATACCCGGCCATATCAAGATTGGTCATAATAATGTATGCCTCTTCGGGCTCATACCTGGCCATATCACGGCTCGGTCATAACTACCCGGCCACAACGGCTCGTTATAGGCAACTATCACAAGTTGGCTCATTCGTTCACTTCTTCATTACATGGAATCATTCAAATTAAATCATATACAACCATATATGTGCACTCAATTCATAGCAACTCAATCATATATAATCATAAATACATACATTCAATTCGTAACAATTCATTCGATTGACTTACGTTCTCTCTTATCGTTCGAACATAGCATCTAATTCTCACATCAATTGTGCTTATCAAACAACACACTTGCAACCAAACGTTGACATATAGAATCTCCTATAATAGGAGGGAATCAATGTAAGCTTCCTTAGCTTCTAAGAATAGAGTATACTTTTGGGGCTTCTATGAGACATTGTATAGAACGGGAATCGTGCGAAAGAAAGAACGTTATAGTCTTACATACCTGGTGCTTATATACTTAGCTTCCGCTTCCAAGCTTATGGAAGTGCATTCAATCCTTTAATCTACAATTAGGAACACCCCAATTGTTACTTCATAGATACTACTATTCTTATTCTCAATTCCAGAAGTTCATGAGATGTTTTTCCCTAAATCTCTTCCTTTTCATTCTTATTGAACCTATATATAACACATGCAATCCATTAGCTACCATGACCTACACTAGTAGTGATGTTTATCTTAGACCCATAACTTTCATTCCCAATTTTATGGATTCTTACATGCATGTGTTGGGTCTTCAAGAATTTCTAAGAGAATGGGTAAAGGAACTTACCTTGCATGTCAATTAATTCATTTCTCTTTCTTGATTCTTCAATCCCTAGTTTGCCTTTGATTCTAGGGTTTGCAAGGGAAGAGCTTCAGCTGGGGTTCCTTTCTATTTCTCCAATTTATGCTTTCCTTCTTCAATTTCTTGTGTTTGGGTGGAAGGAAATTAATTGGGGCTTGTGGGTTCTTTGAGAGAGGTGTTCTTAGAGAGCTTTCTGATACCTTGGGGTCTAATAAAATGAAATGGAGCGAGTTTGGGTGCCTTTTATAGGTCAAAGAGTCAAAGACTAAATTTCAGCAAAAATGCTGATTTCGCGACGCAGGGGAGCATTTCGCGGTTCGCGTTTCGCATTTCGCGGACCGCTTTTTGGTCGCGAAATGCGACCTTATGTTCTGCTTCAGTTCGCGATGGGAGGGGTCATTTTCGCGGTTCGCTTTTTCATTTCGCGAACCGCGTTTCAGTCATGTTTCTCGCCTGGGCTTACTGTCCGTGTTCGCGATGGCCTTGTTGATTTCGCGAACCGCTTTTCCCATTTCGCGGTTCGCTTTCCTTCACTTGCCGTCGCTTTTTCGACAAGAAGCCAACCCAGGCTTCTGCCTCACTTCGCGACTGATTCGCGATTCGCATGTGCATTTCGCGGATCGCGAATTGGACATTAGGACGCTTTTTGTCCCTTTTGTTCTTCTCTCTTTTTTCTTTTAACGCCTTTCGTTTTCCCGCCCTTTTTTTTGTTAACAATTTTCAATATATATCAACCATCCTTCTTATTCTTAGGCCCATACACACTTACCACATTACGGCATAATCACATAGGTGAATTTACGGGGCATCACACCAACACACGCTTTACCTTGGTTTTTTGAATAAGCACCGACATTACTAAGGCGTCGTTATGGGGTTGTATGATTCCTCCTGCATCCTCCTCGCTGAAGTGCCAAGCTCCCTCCAGCGCATAATCCCAAGTGCGCTTTTCTCGGGTGATAGATATTTTTGTGCGTTTCAATAGCGGTCCTTGGGGTGTATCTATCCCACTGATTATCATATTGATCGTGTGTTAAGGCTCCTCCTGGTTTACTGGCCTATTCCTATTCCCATAATGGTTTTTGGCTCGATCGCTCAAAAACTCTCGAAGGTGCCCATTTTCGAGCAACCGTGCCACCTCTTCCCTCAACTGTCGATAGTCTTCTGTCTTGTGCCCATGTGTACCATGGTACTTACATATCAAGTTGGGGTCTCTCTTAGCTGGATCCGATTGCAGCGGTCGAGGCCACTTAGTATCCTTAATGCGACCAATGGTCGATACGAGAGTCGCTGAGTCGACGTTGAAGTTATATTCGGACAGTCGTGGTGCTTCTCGGTGACCAGCGGCTCTCTCGAAGTTGTTTCTTGCCAATGGTCCTTCGTTCCTTCGATTAAGATCATTCCTCCTTTCTAGTCTCGGGGAACCCTACCTTACTGGAATGGCCTTTCAGTCTCCAGGATATGGTCGATGCCTGTCTCTGTTCGATCTTGGCTCTCGATAAATATCTCTTTGTACCCTATCATGAGTTCTGATGGGGTAAGTGGATCCCGAGGGGGCCCCAAGTTGATTGTCCTCGACCCTAATCTTTGATTGGTATCGGTTGTGTATATCTGCCCAAGTGGCAGCTGGATATTCAATGAAGCTTTGCTTAAGCTGTTGTGCAGCCGTTGAACTTCGAGCGTTGAGCCCTTGGGTGAAGGCCTGTACGGCCCAATCATCAGTGACCGGTGGTAGGTCCATCTGTTCCATCTGAAAGCGAGATACAAATTCCCTGAGCATCTCGTTATCTCTTTGCCTAACTTTAAAATGTCTGATTTCCGTGTTTCGACTTTGATGGCACCCACATGAGCTTTAGTGTCCGCAAGCATAGCAAAAGAATCGATGGAATTCGGGGGCAAGTTGTGGTACCAAGTCATTGCCCCCTTTGACAAGGTCACTCCGAATTTCTTTAAGAGGGCGGACTCAATCTCATCGTCTTCGAGATCATTTCCCTTTATGGCGCATATGTATATTGTTACATGCTTATTTGTGTCAGATGTCCCATTGTATTTCGGAATCTCCGGCATGCGAAACTTCTTCGGTATGGGTTTTGGGGCCGCGCTTGATGGAAAGGGTTTCTGTATGAATTTCTTTGAATCCAAACCTTTTAACACCAGAGGTGCTCCTGGTATTTGGTCCACCCTCGAATTATATGTTTCTACTTTTTTATCATTGGCCTCGATCTTCTTCTCGCCTGACTCGACCCGTCCGGTCAACTCTTCGAGCATTTTCATGATCCCGGCGTTTGCCCCCGATCCGTCTTCGCTTGGTTCCACTGTGATAGGTTCATTTTCGGGGATAGTTTCCCGAGGAGGACCACCGTTCGAAACTTGGCTCCAATTTTGCAGCTGAGCAATGGCTGCTTGCTAGGCTTGCAACATGTTGAATATCATCCTGAGGCTAATCTCGTCCTCCTCGCCGTTCTATTTTGCCGAGCGGTATTCTCTTCGGACACTATTCGATGGGCCAGAGGTCTGATCCACATCGACCGCTATTTGGGAGTTAGCGTCGATTGGGACTTCATTTTCGGGTGCCAAGTTGTCGTTTTCGCCCTGGTGGTTAAATTCGCCATCGACGAATTGAGGTACATATTGAGAATGTGACATGATTGTACTGTAACCTGAAAGAAAAAGTTGTTCTGCAAAGAACAAGTGTAAAATTGTCTGTGTAACAGAAAGTTGTATTAAACGATCACTATTATCCTTAGCCCCACGGTGGGCGCCAAATTATTTACCTTGATTACGAGTAACAATTAAATTTATATGTGGTTTTAAGGATACGCGACCTGATTTAATATAGTTAAAGAATAAACAGAAACAGAGACTAAATTAGTGAACAAGGAAAAAGCAAACCGTCAAGATTGAGTAATCTTCCTTGTTAGAAGCCCTCTAAAATATGAAGTAGATGAACGAGCAAAGTAGACTATAGCTTTTGTATATTGATTGTATGTCATTTTTTCTTTTTTTATGCAAATGGGACTGTCTGTTTATATAGGAAAGATCAAGAATTCTATACAAGGTAAAAATCTCATTTACAAGGTAAGAGATTCCTAGAATTAATGGATTCAACGTCTTTATTGATTTGAGCCGCGATTCCCGCCGAGATGCTTGTATATCACAAGATTTCCGGTCATTTAGTTGCACAAATATGATAACTTTACCATAGGATGTTTTATCCCGATCGGCCTCGACGATCTCACCTCGAGCGCTTTGGCTTCGAGCTTCGTTCAGCCGACATCTGATCTCGGACTTCTCGGTTGGTGACTCCAGACGACGTTGGTCGTCGAATCCCAAAATTGGTATTTCCTATGCAAGCGATCGGGTTCGACCCCATACACCTACTTTTGTTAAATTTTGTTAAATTTAATTCTTTTTCTTTTATATATTTTTGGTTGAGCTCAAGTCTTATTTTAATGCTTATAGTATATTTTCTTTCTATCTTTTCTTTTTGGCCCTATTGTTTTAGCTTTGTCGCTAGATATTTCAAGAATTATATACAGTTGACACATGAATAATATCTTTTATCATGGTACTTTCAGAAATTGTATTTGTCCAATTGTCCTTAATATTGGAGTGGGTGGCAGTTGGTTGATGGGAGGAAGAAGACTACAGTGGAAGAAAGAGGAAAAGTGGGCCAGAGGTGGTTGGGTGTCATTGGTGAGTGTAGAAAGAAAATAACAACAATAACAAACTCAGTTGTTACATTTCGTACTTTTGTACGTTAGAATTTTTGTAAGTTAATTGGTATAAGTTCAATGACAAGATTAATTTTGAGGTTACGGGTGGTTATGCTAAATTTAGAAATTGTTGAAAAAATATCGTAGGGACTAGAGGTCAACAAATCAAAGAGAATAAATTTCGTCAATATAATACCCCATGCTATCGATCTATGGCTTGAGTCGCTCGGCGTATATAAGTAGACCCAAGCCATGAAAGAATATTTGTTCAAATATAAGTATGCAAATAAAGAGCGTGTATAAAAAGATGAAGTCCCGAAATGATGTAGGACTTAAAAGTGTGATGATGGTGATTGGGAAATTATAGTGGAAGACAAATTAAATTGAATTATTGAATAAATGGTATAGTGGATAACATTCCACATGTCACATGGTGGCAGCAACACTAGTGACTAATCTATACCCATAAGTGGTGGTGGCACTATTAAAATCAATGTCTCAAGAGAGAAGCTAAGGGGGACACGTGTAAATGGAAAAAAGATTACAATTATGCCTCTTGTTTCACTTGATTTGAGAATTAACTTGAAGAATTGATAGGTTCCACATAGTGTAGCAGCAAGGAACGTTAATTTGAGATGGTTTTCAGCAACATGAACTTAAAATTTCATGAAAGCAAAGTGTAATCTTCTCAAAGACAATATACGAGTTTTGTGCACCACCTCGATCACGTTATTCCGTTATGGCACGTTGGTTAACCTGGGCTTTCATCATGTGAAGTAAGGTAGTATAAGAGTACTTCTTGGCAAATAAGGTAAAACTTTTTCCTCTCCTTGATATATTTAAACTCGTCTAGGTCATGGCTAAATTGTGTGATGAGAATTATGGAATTAATAGCGAAAAAATCGTATTTTGACGTAGTTGTTGTATCGGCTATTCAATAATTTTTTAAGTTTTGTTGTGGCTGAAAATTGTTGGAGTAACTTGAGTATATAGTTGGTGTAGTCATTGATATGTGTTTTGAAGGAAAGAAAAGATTGGAGAAGTATGGCTGATAATCGTAGCCGAGATTTCCGTTCGTTGTATCGTTGTCTAGGTTGTAAAACTTGTTATAGGAGTTGCTGCTTGAGTTGTTATATTACCTTGCCTATTGTAGGCTTGAGGGGATGATACGAACAAGGAAAATACTTCCCATTTTATTGTAGTATAGGCTATCTTCCGTTATGCGATTAAGAGAATTGTTCGTATGGTTGACAATAGTATTATTCTTGATAGTGAAGCCGATATAAGTTGAGCTCTTGAGCCAGTGGGTTAAGACCAGGTATGTTAAGGCTAATTTTCCTTCTTTTGGCATGATCCAAGTAACAAAATGTAAACGTAATCTTATTCTATAAGTAGTTCTACTCTTAGAAGTTAAAGATGTCTACGTTATCCATTCCTGTAAAATGATATTCAAAGCATATCTAAGTATGTTATTGTGTCTCTATTGAGGTATACGATAAAGATATTAATGTTCATAATATAGTGTTACATGCATCTTCATTTAACATCGAGCTACCGCCGGTTGGGCAGTCATGCATCTTCATTTACCACCAAGCTAGAGCCGGTTGGGCAGTCATGCATCTTCATTTACCACCGAGATATGGCAAGTGGGGCAATCATGTATTTACCACTAAGCTACGGCCGGTTAGAAAGTTACACATTTACCACCGTGCTAAGGCCAGTCGGACAGTCATGCATTTACCACCGTGCTACGGCTGGTCGGCCAGTCATGCATTTACCACCGTACTACAGCCGGTCGGGCAGTCATGCATTTACCACCATGCTACGGCCGGTTGGGTAGTAATGTATTTACCACCGTGCGACGGCCGGTCGGACAGTTACCACTGATTATTTGGACAGTCATGTTATGATATGGATAATAATCCCAAAGAGAGGCATTATGTAAATAAGTATAATTAGTATTAATATACGACGGCACTTCAGAGGCTCGGGTTGATTCTTATATTTCACTCATTAATGTTGACTTATTATTATGTTTCAGTTCCTTCTTACATACTCGATACATTATTCGTACTGACATCATTTATGTTTTGTGGACGCTGCATTCATGCCTGCAGGCGTAGGTAATCAGTTTGACGAACCCTTATAGTTGACGAGGTTAGCATTCAATGAAGGACCTATAAGACTCCACTTCATTTGAATGAGAGTTGATTCAAGCTTTTGAGTACAGAATTTTTTGAATCCTACACTGGATACTAATTCTCCTATTTATAGCTCTATTAAGGGAGACAAGATTCCCAAATCAGGCTCATTTTGACTGAAAATAAAACCGTCATTGATGGATGCATAATGGTTAGTTATAAATGCAAATATTCTCTGTAACGGATACTCATTGAATGTTATCCGATATCAACTTTTCAAATCCTTATTATCAGTTATCCTGTTTTCAAAATTCACCTAGTACCGATCACATGCTCGCATCCCGTATCAACTATTTGCTGACTCACATCTTACATGTCTGCAATTCCACGTGTCACCTCGTCATTCATCTAGCTGTCACTAATCAATTTTACCGCATACATATACACAAACACTTTGCACACTTGCACTTCTTTTTCTTCTTTTTCTTCTTTCATTCCCACAAGGTCAGCCACCCACTTCCCATTTCCCATATTCCTCTCTATCTCTCCCACTGTCTCGCCGGAAGACAGAGCGAGGACTACCACTGGCGATGACCCCTCTCCTCCGTACACACCATACACATATAGATCTAATATATGGGGAAAAGGGAGATGAAACCGAATCTGACCGGAGCAGCTATCCACCGGGAATGACCATATCTCACCGAATTTGACAAGATCTGACAGGAAAAGCTCAAATTTGGCCAGAATCAGTCAGCTCCAGCGATCCCTATTGTCTTGTTCTTTTGTCTCATTCTTTCTTCTTTTCTTTTAGGAACTTAAGTCACTGGAAATGCTAAAATCCCAGAGACTTGTATGTTATCGTCGTGACTAATAGAGAAACCAGCAGCGTAACTAAAGAAAAATATACCACGGCGAACCTGGCCGGAGAACTTTATCTCCGGCGACCCCTTTGTCAGTGGGTTTCGCTACTGTTAACCATCGTTTTCTGTTGGGTTTCATTCTAACTTGGAACTCTTGGCCAGCGAGTCATTATCTTTTACTGTTGCTTTGCCAACTTTTTGTGTGTATTACTATGGTGACCTCTTTGTAGATGGTTTTGGCTTTGCTAATTTGCTGTGTTACTAACATACGAGCTTTGAGTATGCATATTTTGCATCTTGGTTTTGGTAGATCCATTATGTTTTGAAATTAGTTAACATCTAGGTGTGTTTGGTACGAAGAAAAATGTTTTTCGGAAAATATTTTTTAATTTTTTTCATATTTGGTTGCTTTAAATATTTTGAAAAATATTTTTTTTATGAACTCATCTTTTTCTAGGGAGAAAAATATTTTTCCTATCAAAAGAACGAAAAATATTTTTTAAAACTCATTTTCAACCTTCTCCACTTTATTCTCCATCCCCACCAAACTCACCCCACTCCATCCACCCACCCCCAAACCACCCCTACCCCACCCACTCCTAACCACCCCAACCCCTGCCCCTATCACACCCCACCCACCCTAACCTCGCCCGCCATCCACCCCAATAAAAATATTATTAAGAGAACTTTCTTTTAATATTGTAAATAGAGTATGTCTTTTTTATTTCAACAAATGAATATATTATTTTCATGATGTATTTTTTTAATTTCAACAAAATATGTATTTTCTTTTCACGAGGTAGAAAAAGTATTTTCTTTCATTTCAACAATAAATATTTTCTTTTCCTGAAATAGATAAAATATTTATTTTCAACAAAACAAGTACTTTTTTTCATAATGTAGAAAAGTATTTTCTTTCATTTCAACAAAATGAGTATTTTCTTTTCATGATATAATTTTTTCATTTCAACCAACTAAGTATTTTCTTTTCCTAATATAGAAAAAATAGTTTCTTTCATTTAACAAAATGAGTACTTTCTTTTCACGATGTAGAAAAAGTATTTTCTTTCATTTCAACAGAACGAATATTTTCTTTTCATGATGTAGAAAAAATATTTTTTTTCATTCAACAAAATGAGTAATATCTTTTTATGTTGTAGAAAGAATACTTTTTTTTTCAACAAAAAAAGTATTTTCTTTTTAGTTGCAAGCTCAAAGTTCAACGTTGTTCTTGTGTGAAAAGTAAAGTAGCACATTAGTTCTTTTGGTTTGTGTGAATTTTTAAAACAAAAATTAAATTCTTGAAGAAAATAAAGTCGGGGGGGATAATCGTAGGCTATAATTACGTATTTTAGTCACTTATTGCATTCTAATTCACTGCACTTTACTTGTTTTGAGCTTTAATTGGTAGTGTTTTGCACTTATTTTGTGCTTTATGCCTTGTAGGAGTGATTTCGAGCTATAAAAATTTTGTGGAGCTAATTCGAGTGATTTGGAATTTTAAAGTCTGAGTAAAAGCCCAAAGGATCAAGTCGGGATCGTGTTTGGGGGTCGAGGACCAAGTGTGGACGTCAAATATCGAAGTTTGGTCCATACTCTGAGAATTCCCCACAGCCGCGGCATGTTGAGTGCCGCGCTAGTGCAAATCTCTGCTGTCTGTCAGAAATCAACTCTCTGGATTTCCCACTAATGCCTTGCATGCCGCGTCGTCCCATACGGCATGCCTGTGTATTTTTTACAGAGTAATTTTCTTATTTCGGCTAGAAGAAGGTGATTTCGTCTGGGCCCGACCCTACTTGGTATAAATACATGAAAAAATATTATTTTCTAGACTTTTGACATATATTCGACCTAAGGAGGCTAATGAGGAGTTGGAAAAACACGAGCATAAGGATTTCATCATTCCTTCCTCACTCAAGACCCGAGTTTGGATTGAATTTATGTTTTCCTATACTTTAACTTTATTTGTGATTGCTCCATATCTATGGAGTAGTTACCTTTAGGGTTTGATGGATTTTGTGTATTGATGATTGTTTGTGGATTATAACTCTAATATGATGTATTGAAGCGTTTTTGGATGATTTAACTGCTGCATCTATATTCACTTGTTCATGTAATCGAGAGATGCATAACTTGTGATATCTTTGTATTATATTGTTGGTTGAGTTCATTAATTCTTCGTAGTAACCGAAAGAGGGTAGTTGAATTATTGATTAAATATAGTTAGGATAATAATTGAAAGAGATTTTCCTAAAGACCAATCCACTACGCATTTTTGCATATATCTTCACGTGCTTAAATTGATTCATCTTGTGAGGTTAAGACTTAATCGAGAGAGGAGTTTTGCTGAATGTTCGAGAGACTCACAGAAGTGAATTATCTAGAACTAGATCCCAAACAATTATCTTGCACCTATCCTATCAAAACCCTATCATCTTCCATTGATAACCTTCTTGCTTGTTCTTTGTTGCGTTTGTCATTTGTCAATAACTTTAGATTCTTAGTAATTTTAGTTAGAAATCATATAAATCTCAATGTTGATTATCTTGGGTAGCAACCAAGCTAGAATTACGAGAATACTGTTTAAATCCAATCCCTGTGGATACGATATTATAATATACTATATTTGTTAACGAGCATAATTTAAGTGTGTTTTTCGAGCTCGTCAAATTTTGGCGCTGTTGCCGGAGATTGGCAATCAATAGTGTTTGAAATAATTTGTAGTGCTAATTCAGGAATTTTTCTTTTTGTTTTTGTTTTTTCCTTTTTACGTTTGGTGTTCTTTGACTGTGCATAGGTTAAAGGTTCAGAGTGGTGCATGACTAGAACTTCTGCAAAGGAAGTGCTACCGTACGAGCCAGAAATTGAAAAACAACTGCGACAGCTGAAGAAGGAAAGAAATCTCACCGAGACTGTAGAAAAGGTTGGGCAATCCTCAACCAAAGAAACTATGGCTGGAAACGATGATGGTAATGCAGATTTGGCTGCAAGAGAGGCAGCCCAACGATGAGAACAAGCTGCACGGGATGCTGAGGAAGCAGCTATTAGAGATGCGCAGATTATCTATGAAGAAGAGAGGGGTCGGAGAATTGCTCAAAATCATTCCTTGGCTGCAGACCAGTTCGGAAATATAGCTCCCGGGCCTGGGAGACCACTTCGCGATTATGCTAGACCGGTTTATAATCAAGGATCATCAAGTGTTAGACCACCCCCAATTGCAGCAAACAACTTTGAATTGAAGCAAGGGTTGCTTCAAACTCTTCAGAATTGATGTGTCTTCAGAGGGAAGCCAAACAAAGATTCAAACACACATCTAATGGACTTCGAGGAGATTATGAACACCTTTCAATACAATGGTGTGTCATAAGATGCATTGTATTTAAGGGCATTCCCCTTTTCTCTAAAAGATAATGCAAAATAGTGGCTTCGAATCTTGCCCACGGGATCAATTAGAACTTGGGAGAATATGACCAAAAAATTCTTTGATAAATATTTCTCCTCAGCTAAAATAGGCAAGTTTAGAAGAGAAATCCATAACTTCTGCCAGAAAGATACTGAAGTTATTGTTGAAGCATGGGAGAAGTTTAAGGAGATTTTTAGAAAGTGTCAACGTAGTGGAATTGAACTCTGGATGCTACTCCAGGACTTTTTGGATGGATTGACACCGGCCTTGCGTAGAACATTGAGCAATGTAGCTGGAGACCCTTTGATGAAGAAGACTCTAGAGGAGACAGTCACAATTCTTAATGAGTTATCTGAAGATGCAAATCAGTGGCCTTCTGATAGTGCTAAAAAAAGAAGATCGACCGGTGTTCACCAGGTTGATGCTAACACATATGTGCAGGTCAACATGATCTATGACGAAAGAAATATGGAAGCTGACCTTAGCCTCGATACAAAATGAGCCTCACGCAGCTTGTGATATATGTGGAAGAGGACACCCTACTCATGAGTGTCAATCCTCAACTGAGGAAGTGAATGATATGGGAAGTTAAGAATTTGATGTAACGGGTTAGAAGCACTCGGATTTTTCATGGAGTTCACCTGGGGGTACCGTTAATGCATGGAAACAAAACAACCCCAGATTTCAGGTACAAGGAGCTCTTGGTTTTATGAATTAGCTGAGGCAGCAGTTTCCAAGCAGCCTGGTTTAGAAGATCTTATGAAGGCCTTTATTGTTAAAACCGATGAAAGATTTGAAATAGAAGGGGCAGCAATTCAAAATTTGGAGAAGCAAGTGGGACAGATTGCAACAATATTATCTTAGAGGGTTCCAGGCACTCTCCCTGCTGATACAGAAAAGAATCCCAAAGAAACGGTGATGCTATGACCTTAAGAAGTGGGCAAGTTGAAAGATCCCAACACGACCCAAAAAGATGTGATACTTGCAAAATAAAGTAGGGAGCAACTGAAAAGTGATGATGACAACAAGAATAAAGACCCAATGAAAACCGAGAAGAAGAAGAAGAAGGAAAAAAATTTAAGAAGGGAGGAACATGAGGAGAGTAAACATATGCCTGCTTTACAAATAGGACAAGCAATTTGAGAAATTTCTGGATGTGCTGAAACAGGTTCATGTGAACTTACCATTCACAAAAGTGCTCTCACAAATGCCGGCTTATGCTAAATTCTTAAAGGAAATCCTGACAAAGAAGAGGAAGATAGAAGAGACCTCGGTGGTGAAGCTCATAGAGCATTGCACTGCGAAATTGCAAAATAAACTCCCACAAAAGTGTGGAGATCCAGTGAGTTTTACTATACCTTGCTCATTAGGAACTATAAATTTTGATAAGACTTTATGTGATTCTGGTGACTCAATTAATTTAATACCTCTATCTATTTACAGGAAACTGGAGAAGGAGATTGGAGAGATAAGGTCCGTGCCAATATCTTTGCAATTGGCAGACTAAATGACTCTAACACCCAAGGGGATAGTGGAAGATGTGTTAGTTAGGGTGGATAAGTTCGTATTTTCTATAGACTTTATAGTGGTGAATATGGAGGAGAACAAGGAGGTCCCCCTCATCCTAAGAAGACCATTCTTAGCGATTGGTAGAGCTATATTAGATATACACGAGAGAAAACCTATGCTTAGAGTGGGTGAGGAGACAGTGACTTTCAAGATGGATGTAGAAAAGAGGGCACAAAAGGAACCAGCTGCGAGTGTTGAGTGGAAAGTGAAGGGCTCAAAAGAGAAGGTTGCGGTGAGTGAGAAAGATAAGTGTGGGGTGTACCCCAAGAAGGTTGAGAAGAAGCTGTCGGCATGGATGTGTGCAGTAGTTCGAAGGTGAGGAATGGAGCCCGACTTCGACTAAGACCCCGACTAGATGTTCAGGAAAGTTTTCTTTACCTTATGCTTTTTTATTGTGTGTCATAGGTACATGCCACAACTTAAAGTGTGGAGTGGGGGTTATGTCGTATGTATGTATGTATGTATGTATGTATGTATGTATGTATAGTAGTTTTAGTTTTCTTTTTGTCAGTTGTAGTAGTTAGAGATAGAAAAAAATTGAAAAAAAAACCATAAAAATTTGAAAATTTTCGATTTTTCCTGAAGATAGATATCATTCGACAGATTTCTTGAGGGAGTAAAGTTGAAGGAAAAGAGACAAAAAGATTTTCTTTTGTTAGGTAGTGTAACAAGTCCCCCTTGATTTTTCTTTGTGCCGAGGTTCTTTTCCTAGGGTTTTGTTTGAACCGGATATAGTTAGTTTTATTTTTGTTAGGAGTAGGAAACCTTGTGTTACGGTTTAGATGGAAGGCAATATCTCATGACTCTATTACACCTTGAGAATAGTGTGAGTGCTTTAGTGTGACGCTTAGGCTCAGTTTTTGACTCTTGCATAAGTACCTTAAATTGTATGATCTTAACTTTGCTTAACTGCTTTGACTAGAGTGTCTTGATAGTCCAATCTTGAGTGAGTTATGAGCTATGTGTGTGTGAGGTTTTGTGTTATTCTGTGCATTGCATTTGATGTCTAGAACTTGTCCCATGTATTTGCAAAGCGAATTTATTCAGTCTTGGAAGTGATTTAGGCGTTTCTTTGTTAAGCTAGTTATAAGCTTTTACCCACCTAATTGTTATGTATCGTAGTTAACCCTTTTGAGCCTGTAATGCTGTTTCTTTAGCAACCACATTACAAGCCTTACCCATTTGTTTGAATTGACCATCTACTTGAACCATCTACCTCTCGTGAGCACTTGAATTTGTTATGAACTTTGTAAAAGTTAAAGCGTGGGGTGGTTGGTTTAGCTTTTGAGTGGAACTATTGAACTAAGGAGGAAGGTGCACTGTATTGAAAAAGTAAGAGCCACTTGAATTGAAAGAGAAAAGAAAAAAATATTGTATTGTTGTGAAAAATATTCTTTGATAGTGGTGACTGTTGATGTAATTGTGCTTTAAGAAATAGAGAGTTAATGTATATTGATGTGAAGGTGGAGTTTTGATTTGACATAAGTGTGGGGTTTTGAACAATGAAATGTATGTATTCTTAGGTAGGTGTAGTCACTCTTATATTCAAATGTATCCTACCCATCCCGCAGCCTATATTACAACCACTTAAAGTCGTACTTGATCCTTGACTGAATGAGCTCAATTAGTAGAATAGTACACTACATGCAAGCCAATGGTATGTCTTTTGTGGCATATGAATGTTGTTTCTGAGAGTGAGTGAATTCTTTCTATCTGGAGTTCCTAATTGTTCTTAAATTTTATTGTGTGCGAAACTACTGTCTATTATTGTGTGAGGGAACTTAATTCATGAAGGAAAAGTAATGCTTGACCTCTGTGTTAGAGTAAGTGAGCGGATTGTGATAAGTGTGTGGTGCTTTTGAGTCAAATTTTGAGGCTAGGATGTTACAGTATTGTACTTAATTTGTTTTAAATATTCTTGGTGTGATGAGTTGGGAGAGTTGGTTAAAAAGGTCGTGTCTTTTAAAATGTAGTTTGATTGCTCGAGGACGAGCAATGGTTTAAGTGTGGGGTGTTGATGGTAGGCCATAGTTACGTATTTTAGTCACTGATTGCACTCTAATTCACTGCACTTTACTTGTCTTGAGCTTTAATTGGTAGTGTTCTGCACTAATTGTGTGTTTTATGCCTTGTAGGAGTGATTCCGAGCTATGAAGATGTTGTGGAGCTAATTCGAGTGATTTGGAGTTTCGAAGTATGAGTAAAAGCCCAAAGGATCATAGTGGGGATCGTGTTTGGGTGTCGAGGACCAAGTCTGGACGTCAAATATCGAAGTTTGGTCCGTACTCTGAGAATTCCCCACTGCCGCGGCACTAGAGCAACATGTGGGGCGCCGCGCTAGTGCAAATCTCTGCTGTCTGTTAGAAATCAAATCTCTAGATTTTCCCACTAATGCCCCGCATGGCGCGTCACCCTATGCGGCGCGCCAGTATATTTTTTATAGAGTAATTTTCCTATTTCGGCTAGGAGAAGGTGATTTCGTCTGAGCCTGACCCTACTTGGTATAAATACATGGAGAAATGTTATTTTCTGGAATTTTGACACATATTCGACCTAAGAAGAATAAGGAGGAGTTGGAAGAACACGAGCACAAGGATTTCGTCATTCCTTCCTCACTGAAGACCCGAGTTTGGATTGAATTTATATTTTTATATACTTTAACTTTATTTGTGATGAATTGCTCTATATCTATGGAGTAGTTTTTTTTTTTTTTTAAAGATCCATTAGGCAGGTTGCCTAGGGTTGATTTTCATAAATATAGCATAGAGTACAGTAATGGAGGGTGGACAAAAACCTTACCTCCCAAAAAAGAATGTGTACACTCTTGGTCATCAAAGCATGACGTCCAAGTATGCTTGAACAGCTATGATAAGTTAGACCTATGATGATGCAATGATTGTCTATCTTATGGTATCGATAGACAATCATATGTACAAAAACAGTATGAAGTGAATCTAGGTCAACTATACAAAAAAGTACATATGTTCCTAAATCTAATAAGTAAGTGGGTTGAAATAGTATCCTCCATGTACAATAGGATCTTTTTCTAACAAAATATGGGAATCTTCTAAGTAGAATGTCAGATAACAAGTAGTAGCAATCTTCAACTTTGCTTTGGAATTGATAGCAAAGAAAGCAGAATTGAAGATGGCTAGCAAAAAGGTGCCCTGTGGCTGGACAGTAGTACTGGCATTGTTTGGTGCATATGATAGAAAGTTGAATTGCCTTCATCTTCCAATGAGTGATATTAGTAGTATGCTGAGCAGTGTTTTGTTGATAAAGTCTAGTGGACGACCATTGTAGGTAAGGTAGGTTTGTGCCCATAAGTTCTTCCTGCACTGGAAACTGCTGGTGATTTCTGCTGCTGCAATGGTGGTTGCTTCTAAGGTTGTTGCATTCCTTAGATTCCTCATGTGTATCTGTGTGTTTCTCATGCTGAGTTCCTATTTTTTGTGTTGCTATAGTTTGTAGTTTTTGTTGTGTTTCTATGACTTGTAGCTATTGCTGAGATGATGAGTGTCTGTCTACCTTGCTGTTGTTGCTGCTGTTGCTGCTGCTGCTGCTGTTGTGAGGCTGTGTGTTACCTGTCTAGTTCTTGTAGAGATGTTTCATCTTCCAGTGAGTGCTGTGGTTGATGAACAGGCACTGCAGGTAAGGTAAGTTTGTTTCCCTAAGGTCTTCCTATAGTGGTGACTGCTGTTGATGTCTGCTGCTGCAATGGTGAATGCTGCTGAGATGGTGACTGAGCTTTTGGCTTGCTACTCCTGTGCGGTTGTGTGTAATCCTATTGTAGGTATAATGGTTGGTGGGTAAGCTTGTGTACTACATGTGATGTCTAATGGATGTAGCTCCTTCTGCCTCAATATAGATATGACTAGCTTAGTTGGTGTGCTTCTGAAGCTACTGCGTTCCCTAGGTTCTTCATTTGTATTTGTGTGCTGCTTCTACTGAGTTCCTGTATCTTGTGTTTATGTAGCTTGTAGCTTCTGCTATGTTTCTATGACTTGTAATCTCTGGTGAGGTGATGAATGGTTGTCCATCTTGCTGTTGTTGCTGGTGTTGTTATTGCTGCTGTTGCTGCTGCTGTTGCTGTTGTGGGGCTGTGTGTTAGTTGTGTGGTGCTTGTGGAGCTACTGCATTGTGTTGATCCAGTAATAAATGGTATGGAGGAGGGGCCATGGTGATTGC
>MCJB01048154.1:30682-46813 GCA_002018475.1 Nicotiana obtusifolia | reverse complement strand
CCCCCCTTTGTTTTCCTTTTTCTTTTGAAGGTAAATATTTGTACAAATGGCACCCTTAGACAATTAAAAACCTAAGTAATCTTAATTTAAAAGGTAATTGCTTGAGGAGTTGTGAATTCATTTCCCCACATAATCTTTTAGGTACTTCAAGCTATTGGTCTAAGTTGTGCGGACTCTTCTTTTATGATGCCACACCCGTGTCGACACGACACCGACACTAATATGGATGTGGGATACGTACCAGGTCTCGTCAATGACATTGGGTACTTTGACCACAAACTATGGAGAAATTAGAGATAAGATGTGGCATTTAGATTTCCGAAGACAAAAGCTAATGTAGATTTCTATTACTTAAGAATAAAAAATTGAGTTACTGCACTGTACAAGCTACATGTTAGTTTTCCTCATAATATCTCATAATTTAGGTATATTTTTATAGCTTTGCTTTTAAAAATAGCCAAATCACCGCACCCGTATCCCTCTTGCTGGATCCGTACCCCCGAATCTTAAATTTTAGATCATGAAGGATCCGACCTTTAGATCTGCACCCGTATTAGATATCGGCAGCTGAGTCCGAGCAACCTAGCTATTGGTTACTGGTGACATGTGCACTAAAATTTTATACAGGTTAATAACTTTATAAAAAGAAAAAGTTTACACCAGATAATAATGTGTGGCATCTGTGAGTTTTGTTTCCTGTTGTTTGGCTTTGATGGAACTGTATCTGAGTTTTATATGTAAGACCTGCCATTTATTTTTTATTCTCAATTTGTTTAGTCAACTAAACAATATATATTTTAATTGTCAATTTTCCTCTTTGGATTCAGCTTCAACATTTGGGGCTGTTTTGGACATGGTGACAGATAGGTAGTGCGACATTCTAACCCTCAACTCTCAATCCCCTCAAAACCTTTTTGGTTGAACATTTAATATATTTGCCCTTGCTTTCATATTAAGGATCTCAATTCTGCATTTTTGTTTATGTGAGCCAGAATGATTTTTCAGGGTTAGCACTGCCTGTCTGCTGGTAATTCTTTCGCAGGTTTATAGGTAGTTTCATTAACTCGTATTTGCATTAGGATTTTTAAAAGTTCTGACATATTTAAGATTTATTTCCTCCTGCGTCCTCATGCTTCCAGGCCTGGTCTAGTTTTCTTGTCATTGCTTGCTCTAGATATCGCAGCCATTGGTTGCAAATGTATTGGTAATTGACTCTCCACTAACACAGATATCCTTTAAGCTAGGATTGATTCAGCATTGTGTTTTCTCTCATCTTGTGTTTTAGACTTCTGATTGATCAGTGTTTCTCAGTTGAATAATTTTCTTAAAAATATTATTTTGCAGTACCTTCTTAGTAGGAATTTTCTATTCAAGATGTATGAATATATTTGAAATTTTAGTATTAAATGGTTATATACAATTGTTTGAAAATAACAGTATGCTCTCCATCTGAGCTGGTTCTGTTTCTTTCTGAATTGTATAATTTTTGTATTACAATATACTTTGCATGTATGATTCTTTTCCCATCGAAATTTGTTATTCAAGATGCAATTTGTCGTATTACTTGTTAAAATTTTCTTTTGATAGTGATAAGAAATTAATTTAAAGGATGCAATATATGTACCTTTTGTCAGAAGGAATTTAATTTCAGTTTCTGGACAAAATAAGAGATGGATATTGATTTATTTTCAAATAACTCTTGAGTTGTTGAGCTTGATAAACATTTTATCTCTTGTGGTACATGAATGCATGACCTTGTTATTGTATATTAATGTCTCTCTTGAACAGAACAATATTAGTCTACCTCATAAGAGAATATGTTCTTCAAAATTGCGTAAAACTTATATGTGCACTTTTGTCTAAGTCATTAATCTGTATAGGATTTCAAGTTGGTCAAGGATGGACCTTAAGGTTCATTTAAAGTAGAGGCACTACCAAGTTGTGGATCCTATTTGGAAGGAAATTTGACTAAAGGATGTTTCCTTTCAAAAGGAAATAAAGCTAGTGACGAGCTAGAATGAATTCCTTCTGATTTGTATGGTTAAATGAACATACTAGTAAGAGATAGTTTTGAGTATTTTTGTGACGTTCATAAATGATTACTCAAAATATTAATATATTTATTTGATGCACCGTAAGTTTTAATGATTTAAGTAATTCAAAAATTTTACGACTTGAAACGGAGAAGCACCAAAGGAAATATATTAAGTTATTGCAACTTGATTATAGTGGCGAGCACCTCTCTAAAGAGTTCTTTTGTTACTTATCAGAATAAGGGATTACATCTCAATTGTCTTTACTGTAAAATCCATAATAGAGTGGTATGGTAAAAAGAAGAAGTAAGTTTCTTTTAGACATGGATAGATTAATGAAGTGTTATTCAGAGTTGCCTTATTCGTTTTTCTAATATTTCCTAGAAACTGCAAATTACCTTTTGAATTTAGTTCCTTCTAAGTTAGTACCTATGATATCTATAGAATTGTAGACTGAATGTAAGCTCAGTTTGTGGCATGTTCAGATATAGGATTGTCCAGCATATGTGCTGAAAGGGAAAGCGAATATATAAATTGAAACTAAGAATGGATAGGTGCATGTTTATTGAATATCCAAGAAAACGAATGGAGGTTTATTTTATTGTTCTAAAGATAATAAGGCAATTATTAAAACAAATGCAGTTTTCTAGAAGTAAACTATGTTTTACAGGAACCGGGCAAAGAAATAACTAGATGTTCAAGAACATCAAAACCCACATGTCGGAATTGACGTTCCATTACATTTAAGTAGCAGGAGAACGTTAATAGGCAGGATATGCCTTTATCGAGTAGAAGTAATGTTTGAACAGTAAACACTATAGTAAGAAGTCATTAATATTTCAATACCATAAGGTAATGAAGGTAATATTAGTAGTACTTCGTCGTAGTGGAGAATATTAAAGAAAATCATAGTTCAGTGTATGCTCTTGTGATAGTTTCGGTAATAGGATCTATGAAGAGTTTTAACAAACTAGATAGTTACGACAAAGTACTATTGGACAAAGATTGCATCAAAAATCACTTGGCAAGATTTTTTAACAAAATCTTATTTGGTGAAGATTTTTATTAGTCGTGTAAAAAGAATGCCTAAGAAAGTCATAGATGCATGGTTATAAGCCTAAGTGAGAGATTGTTGGGGCATATGCTATTAACCATGTGTTTAGATATTATTCTAATAATTGTCATAGTTAAAAATCTAAGTGAGAGATTGTTGAGATATATACTATTAACCATGGATTTGGTTTGGATATAGTATTTATTATGGAACAATTATTAATTCAATTTTAATACAGTTTTAAATAGATCATATATTAGTCTGTGTCCTTTGCTTATATAATAGATGATTTAGTGTATAAGATTTAGTTTATACATGGAAGATTAAATCATCGGGTCTTATAAGTATAAAATTTGAGTTTACAATCTAATGATGGAATTGACAAACCATCATGAATGATTGTAGCACAAGATTAAATATAATTTATCTTGATTATGGAATGATTTAATTCAAATTGTAAATGTGTGTATGAGATCATTTCATCTTTGTCTTATAGTGAGATTACATAATCGAAAGAACATATATACTTTCTGTTATGTAACTAACATTTGGAAGTAAAAGAATTTTTTTGAGTATTGTGCAATATGTATAAAGCAAGTAAAAGAGTTTTAATTAATTTTTTTTAAAACAAGATATCAAATCGTCGATTTAGCATCGTATCCTTCATCGAAGTTGAACATGCGGTTTCTAGAAAGTCATTTCTTGAAACAGAAAGATTAGGTTGTATATCTATTTTTACTTTTCCTGTTTTTCTTTACCTAGGTGAAAAGTTGCCTCAATAAAAAATTTGCGCACCACAACTAGAAACTCATCACTATGGGAATTTCTTCATACACCATTCGAAGAATTCTATGAGATATTGTGATATGAATGAAAAAAATAAAGATTATGTGGGAGGAATTCTCTAACATTATGTGATGTGAATAAAAAAATAAAATCAAAAGATAGAAATATAGAGAAAGGAAAATCTACACTAGAGGGTGCATAATCATTGAGGTTTGAGAGAGAAGCCAACAAATAGATATCAAATCGTCGATGTAGCATTGTATCCTTCGTCGAAATTGAACATGCGGTTTCTAGGAAGTTATTTCTCGAAACAGAAAGATTAGGTTGTATATCTATTTTCACTTTTCCTGTTTTCCTTTATCTAGGTGAAAAGTTGCTTCAATAAAAAATTTGCGCACAGCTAGAAACTCATCAATATGGGGATTTCTTCATACATCATTCGAAAAATTCTATGAGATATTGTGGTGAATGAAAAAAAAAAAAAGATTATGTGGGAGGAATTCTCTAACTTTATGTGATGTGAATAAAAAAATAAAATCAAAAGATAAAAATATAAAGAAAGGAAAATCTACACTAGAGGGTGCATAATCATAGAGGTTTGAGAGAAAAGCCAACAGATAGATATCAAATCGTCGATGTAGCATTGTATCCTTCGTCGAAATTGAACATGCGGTTTCTAGGAAGTTATTTCTCGAAACAGAAAGATTAGGTTGTATATCTATTTTCACTTTTCCTGTTTTCCTTTATCTAGGTGAAAAGTTGCTTCAATAAAAAATTTGCGCACAGCTAGAAACTCATCAATATGGGGATTTCTTCATACATCATTCGAAAAATTCTATGAGATATTGTGTGAATGAAAAAAAAAAAAGATTATGTGGGAGGAATTCTCTAACTTTATGTGATGTGAATAAAAAAATAAAATCAAAAGATAAAAATATAAAGAAAGGAAAATCTACACTAGAGGGTGCATAATCATAGAGGTTTGAGAGAAAAGCCAACAGATAGATATCAAATCGTCGATGTAGCATTGTATCCTTCGTCGAAATTGAACATGCGGTTTCTAGGAAGTTATTTCTCGAAACAGAAAGATTAGGTTGTATATCTATTTTCACTTTTCCTGTTTTCCTTTATCTAGGTGAAAAGTTGCTTCAATAAAAAATTTGCGCACAGCTAGAAATTCATCAATATGGGAATTTCTTCATACATCATTCGAAGAATTCTATGAGATATTGTGATGTGAATGAAAAAAAAAAGATTATGTGGGAGGAATTCTCTAACTTTATGTGATGTGAATAAAAAAATAAAATCAAAAGATAGAAATATAGAGAAAGGAAAATCTACACTAGAGGGTGCACAATCATAGAGGTTTAAGAGAGAAGCCAACAGATAGATATCAAATCGTCGATATAGCATTGTATCCTTCGTCGAAATTGAATATGTGGTTTCTAGAAAGTTATTTATAGAAGCGGAAAGATTAGGTTATATATTCATTTCGCTTTTTCTGTTTTTCTTTATCTAGGTGAAAAGTTGCCTCGATAAATTTTTTGTGCACAGCTAAAAACTCATCTATTTTGTTCATGGATTAAGCATTATGATTAATAAGCGGGATTCACAAAATGATCTATTTATTTGAATCATTAAAATCTGCTTAATGTACCACGTGAAAATTATCCTTGATAAATCTACATTAATGATGGAGGTTCTTATCTAAAAAAAGAGTTTTATCTTTAGGTACTAGTGATACTAACTCCATCCATGAGAAGAGATATTGGGGTTTTCGCCGAACGTGAGAAAATATAATATCTTATGTTCTTGTCTATTTAATAAAAGGATAATTAATTGCAAAAGGAGATATTATGTATCCTAGAAATAGGAAGAACATAATATATGCTTTGAGCTTTAGTATAATTATAAGGAGAATGGAAATCAATATCATATTTATTTTAATTCATGAAACTGCTTAAAACGGTTATTCTCCGAGTTTGGTTACATGCTGGTGGTCATGAATTTGACAAACTCTGATTAACCTGAAACTTGGTAGATTCATAGAAAATGATCTAGTGAGAAAAATTTAATGCTATGCAGTGAATCATGCCTTTTTGGCATTTTGAGGTTGTTTAGATGGGTTTTCAAGCAGTTTATAAAATTAAATTTGTTATAAATATGAAAATTTGTTCTTTATATATCAACTATATTTGTGTTGAACCTGAAATATGATGACACGTGATGATTTAACTTGATATGATATATAGAAAGAATACAAATCACATGGATTTAGTCCTAAATACGCCAAAAATAATTTATTCGAATTTGGTCTAGTTTTTTGGCATCGTGAATTTCACGATCTCCGAATGACCTGAAATTTGGTAAGATCATCGGAAACAATCAGTTAAGAAGAACTCACTACTATGCAGTGAATCACATCGTATTTTGACGATTCGGGATCGTTTAGATGAGTTTTCTTGGAGGATTGTCGGATTAAAATGTGATTTTCATACGTAAAGTCATTCTTTTTGTCATTTTATTTATGTCTAATCTCGAACATGATAACACGCGTTGATTTGATATGAATTGGTATATGATTAGAATGTAAGTCATATTTTAAATTCTTAAAAAATGCTTAAAATGGTAATTTTTCAAATTTGGTCGCATTTTTGGAGATTGTGATTTTAACGGTCTCCGATTGATTTGAAATTTGGTAAGTCTATCAAAACCAGCCCAGTAATCAATACTCACCGCTATGCAGTAAAAAACGTTAATTTTAACGTTTTAAGATTGTTTAAATGGGGTTTTGAGCATTTTTTTGTAATCAAATGGTAATAAGAATTAACCCCTGTAGTCTCCACTTTGGTGGTCACGCATTGCAGTGGTCCTTCAGGGTAGCAGCTTCTTTGGTGGTGTCTTTGAAGATCCTTTTGATGCATACGTTCTGTAGAAGTGAACTCAGATTTTCGACTAACAACTGCTTATGGCCTGCTTATGGCCTAAGGCCTAATCATGTGTGCCATTTCTCTGCCTCGAATGGTTCTCTGCGCCAAAAGTTGGATATGATTCTAATGCGTTCTTTAGCTGCCAATTTTTCTTTTTCTTTTTGTTTGTTTAGTTGGAATGTACATACTCTTTGGCAAATTATAGGAATTTTAATGCTTATTCTCTGATTGTTTGCAAATAGCCTGTGGATTTTGTCCCGTCTCGGTTCATTAAATTTGCTTGGATGTCAGCTGTTTCCAAGAATTCACGCTAATGTATGAAGTTCAAACATGTTAGATTGAAGTAGTTTTGGTCTTTTTTGCATTCAGTTTGAGTTTTGGTTCTCTTTAATATACCCATAGAATCATTCACGAATTGAAATGTTTATCATGTTCATCTTGTAAGTTCAATTCACGAGAAATTCTTTCCTTGGAAAATGGCTTCAATGGAAATATTTTTAGGAAAGATATTTTCCGATGTTTGGTTGGTCGTGGAAAATACTTTTCAGAAAAAATATATAAAGACTAATAATAATATTAGCAAGTCAAACGTGTAAACTTTTGAGTGTTCAAGATTAATAATAATAATAATAATAATAATAATAATAATAATAATAATAATAATAATAATAGTATGTACGTGCTAGTTATAAGAAAAATGAGTTTTGGAGGAATTCGCCACTTTAGCGTGCTTTCTCCATTTTAAGAAAACATTTTCACTTTAACCATATTACTGAATGTTAGGCAATGTTGAAATTGTTTCACGTTAACTTGAAAGTGGTACCAAAAACTTATAATCGGTCTAAACAACCTTTTTTTACAAATGAAAGTAACACAATTGGACAATGTACCTCAAATTACTTGATTATGAAAAGACAAAACGCTTTGAATTCATATTTTTAACTGTAATCTTCTAATTACTATGTGAAACCTTAACATGTTACACATACATCTATGTAATTTTGTAGTTCTGTTGATAATTTTTTTTTTCTTTTTGTAGTTCTCTCGAGCAATCAACTCCTCTGTCTTATATATCTAATTTTAACGAACAAGCCAAACACAAACAAAAAATAAATTATGTATTATTAACCGGTAAAGGGCCAAATATATCCTTGTACTATAACAAAAGGTTTAAATATATCTTTCGTTATACTTTGGGTCAATATATTCCTACCGGAATACAATTGATTCAAATATACCATTCTTCTGTTAAGTTTGTCCAAGACAAACATCCAATCATACGTGACACTGATATTTAATGAGGTGGATGCTACATGACATGCCACCTCAACTCCACCAATCTATATAACAAAGACTAAAATTTAAAATACAATATCTTTTATGGTAGCGGTAATGGTGGCAATAGTGGTGAAGAGGAGAAAAATTTTAGTGGTGGAAAAAAGAATAGAAGGGAGGGATAAAATGGGTTAGGGGCACTGAGGTGGCAAACTATGTGACATCTACCTCATCAAATGTCAGTACCACATAGGACTGGATGTCCACTTTGGACAAACTTAATAGAAAAGGGGGATATATTTAATCAATAGTATAACGACAGGGATATATATAGACTCAAAGTATAAGGAGAGGTACATTTAAACTTTTTCTAGTAGTACAGAAATATATTTTGCTCTTTTTCGATTATTAATTCATCCATAACTAATTTATGTGGAGTATAATTTATGTATAACTTGATTTCGCACCAAAAGCCATGTTACATATTACTATTACTAATATTAACTTTCTTATTGACACCAAAAGAAAAAGGTTTGTTTCCTCCTCAACCCGCGTTTGTCCAATCTGGTTTCGATTTCCCGAAATGATCCGACCCGATTAGATTCAGAACCCTAGCCACCTCCACATATATAGGCTAAAACCCTCGCAAAACCCCGCCCTTCGCTCTTCATCAAGTACGAGACACTCCCAGTTTCATACTTGAGCTCTTCTAGCTCGGCCTCCGTCAAAAATGCCGCTTGGGGAAAGGCAAGGAGACGAGAAAAATGACGCCAAGTACTGTGGAGTCGAGACGGAGTTCAGCGATGACATGCCTCAACTTCTGTCTCTCAACATTCATGGCGGCTTCGACTTCGTTGTTGCACCATTGGTTAGTAATCCGTAAATTCTAAACCCTAAATACTAAACATGCTTTAGGAGTCTTAATTTTTTTATTTTGATCATCAAAAAGCAGCATAACCGAGAATGTTTGGAACTCGGTGATATTAAGCCTGCCCCAATATCATTCCCCAGAAAATAATGAAACTTTATTGATTAAAAATTGTCAAGTATGAACAAAAGGAAATAAGGAAGTCTTTAAGATTAATTGTAACTTTGGACAATCTCCTTTTAGCACAGCTAAGCACGCACTCTTCCACTCTTAGTAAATAGCGTCTAAAAGCTTTTCCAATTATCATGTAGGGAATTAATATTTAACTTTCAGCTTAATTCTAATTTATGAGAAACAATTTTCCATCTTCTTGGAGAATAAAAAAGTAAAATCAAATTTCATTTTTTTGAGATTATAAAATAAATATTTTATGCAGAAAACTGATGTTATGTTACCTTTTCTAAGCTACTTAACTTTTTCATGTATTCCAAAAAAGATTGGTTACATTTAGAAACGTGTTCCACTTAAAGCTCCAGGGTTCTAACACGAATGGAACATTTACCGAGAATTTTTAACCCATTAATTTTTCTTTAATTTTTTTTACTTAATTAAGTTGTTAAAAGTTTTATTCTAAGTTTGGAGAGTTGTATGTGTAAGTAATAAAACATTGATATTAATGACTCTTTTCTTTTTAGCTGGACTAGGACATTGTTCAATATGTTTGATTTAATTTGGAAAATGTGATTAACGGTGACCAATTAGCCAGTCACATATGGGCCGTAATGCCCTATTTTGTTATGTGTGAATGGTCAGTATGTCACCAACAGTAACATGAATGGTGTTTCCTAGCCCACTCTTGGTGAATTTTGATCTTCGTCACTTTCGCTCGGGCTGTTGACATTACATTTTTCTTTTCAAAATTCAAATATGATGAATTTGTTTGCTAGCTGAATAATGCTCGACATGATGTGTGATTTTGAGAAATGGAAGAATTTAATGATTGTAATTTGCTAAGTTTATGATAAGGATTTCTGTCATATTTGTAAGAGTAATTTGACGAATAGTCTAGTGTAAAGCAGCTTCCAGTTCCATTATTTGGATTGGTGATTCAAGTCATCAATGCAACAAAGTGCAAAAAGATCACTATTGACTCCTTCACATGGGATTTAAGAGGTGCAGGGTTTAACTGAAAAATAAAATTTTGGGGTTTGGCAGGGTAAATTTAGTTGCTGACATTAACCATTGATGCCAAACCGTTGTCCATCATTTTACTTGCTATGTGGCATTGTTGCAACAGGTGATTCGCATTCTCCCAATTGCTTGCACGTGAATAGCAACTGACATATGTTATCCATTTTTCTATAAATTTTCAGCTATATTATAGTCCATTGCTATTGACCAAGTGAAAGTAAACCTTCCATGCAGCTCTAGGAACCATATTATTATAGGAACATATGTCTTTTCTTCTCAGTAGTGTGCGGTATCGAGAAAAGTCCTGTCCCCGTCCACACCAATTAAAGGCATACTTGTATTTTGCAACAATTATGCTTTTCCTCAAACATACTCACACTTGCATATTTTTACATTTCACTTACATAAGAATAGATGAGCTTAGATGGAGCGGAGATCTATTTAGCCAATCACAGCTTGCTTGGGATTGAGGCGTCGTAGTAGTAGTTGTACACACCTTAGAATATTTTAGTTACCTGGGTCTCCATTGAATAAAAGTGTTGCCACCTTGTTCCATAACAAAAGATGATGCTTTTTTTCCTGATTCATCCTTTCCCACAAAGAAAATTCTTTATCGGTCTCTAGCTTTTTTGTCCAATAATTGGATTTGGAATAAGGAGAAATATATGTAGGGACGTTGTACAAAGTGGAGTTATGATGATATTCTTGTCTTCCTCGGATAATGTTTGGTTTATCGAGATCGAGCACTGTACATAGATATAGAATAATAGACCAATTTTCTCTACCTTGCTTTGAAACCATTGTAGTTGAATTGGTACATAAGGAAATTCTAGTCCACATTGTGGTAAGCATCTTAAGAGGTTGTTTTGTTACTATGATTAGAAAAATAATCCTGATATAAAATGTGAAATTGTGTTATCCTGCATGGCTGAATTTTGGCTTACGGTATAAGCAATACTGGAATCATTTTTACCTCAAATCTGCTGCTATTTTATATAGAATTCAATATGGGATTTCTAATATCACGATTAACAATCCATGAATAAAACACCTAAAAAACTAAAAAACTAAAAGGCTCACTTAGAATCATTTTATCATGGGTTTTACTTAAATCGAGATTATTTACTATGAAGGCTAATAACTGTATCCATTAAATTGTTCGACCACTTCATTTGAAATTTTAAAATATTAGAAAGAACACGCTTTTTTTTACTTAATTATGTTTTCAACACAGTCCCTCATGTGAGGGCGTAATTCATTTTATGGGTCAATTACATGGAAATTCTTTGTGACAGAGAGATTCGAACGGAGCAGCTCTGCCTACTCTAATACTATGTTGTGTTGTTTGACCTCGTATTCTAACAACTTAAGCAAGTGGAGGAAGTGCACTTTCATTCACTTAATTATATCTTCAATAATATTTATATTTTAATTCAGAAGAGGAGAATATATGCTTATGTAAGCTGAATTAATTATTTTATTTGTTATTATGGTTTCACGTAAGCGTGATCAAATGCGAAGAGTGTAGAGAGGCGTCAAGGTCTTTTGGAAAGTTTAAGCAAAAATCCGCAAATAAGGCATTGGCTTTAGAAAAAAAAAATTGCTAATGAAGGAAATATAAAAATATATATGTAACACAAGAAAAAGTAACTATAATTGTAGTCAATAACAAGCTGGCCCAAATACCACTATTGCAAAAAATTTCTAGACCATAATTATTTTGAGAAATGGGTTGAAAAATTGTAACTAAAGGAAATATTTGAAGTAAAGATCATGTCAATTAAGTCAAATGACCATTTTATATTTTTGATTTAGTTATGCAACTTTAAGTTTCCAATGACTAGTTGTCTTATATTAAATCTAATTTCTTATTTCTAATGATTAAAAATTGTCTTTCATGAACATGTTGATGACAATTAATATATCATTTCTTCTCTAGTACTGCCCTTTTAATCACATACTGCACGGGCCATAAGACACTTGTTCTATTGCTCCATGCATGCACTTGAATGAGGCAATCCACATAACCTTGATATCACCGAGCGTCAAGCTTAAAATCTGTCTTAAATGGGCTTTAACTACACTGGTAATGTCATGGTATCTAATCTTTTTGGTGGGGGTTTAATAATTTTGGGTGGCTTGTTGGCCCATTTTATATGTTCATGGTATTATCATAGGCGCCCTTTTTATTTCCTTTATGTTACAAAGTACACATCTTGGTAATTCCTTTCTCTTCTTTAGTTAACATGTTTGGATAATGACTTCACGAGAAACATAGATCCATGTTCTATGTATGCATAGAAAACTTCACAATTGCAAGATTTGACTTGATTTAAGGGGTCATCTAGTTTTTCTATTCTTGGTATTAGGCATGTTGTGGGGGGTGGTGGTAAAGCGGATATGATTAGTTTTTTTTTTTTGTGAAGATAAAGTGGACACGATATGTGTTGAATTGTGTTGGAATTTTGTTTCATGGGGTTACTCTCTAGGTTATTTAGTCAAGTAGAAACTCTATTTTACTCCTGCACTGTACCTATCCCACAATTTTTGTGATGTAATTTTTCACTAATACTAAGATGATAATGAGCTTATTGAAATATTATGGTATAGGAAGGTCAGGCAATCTTTTCCTATTAATCATTTGCCGGGAAGCAATGGAGTAAATATCATCTTTTGAAATCTCATTGATGAAGGCACAAAGAGGGTGGGAAAAGATAGGATACTTTTTGAAGAGAGGGCTGGAAAAATAGAATGAATTCTGATAGCCATCTAGTGATTGGAAGTGTTAAAAAAGGACGAAGTACATTGAAATTCACATGGAAGGAAGTTATCTCGAAGCACTTACAATTTCTGGGTATGCATGCATATTTAGCAAAAAATAGGCCATAATAATGGAAGAAAAGTATCTATATAGGCAACACATATTAGTGGAGAATATATCTTAGACATTAACACGTTAAATGTAGGTCCTATATTTTTAGGAGTTGCTTAGCCTTTAAGAGATTTTATACGTTTAGAAAATATACTAAAAAGTATTTCTTATTTGTATTTGCATAATATTGGCATGAGATGAGTTTACATGGAGAAACATGATCAGTGAGAATTTATATAGCTGACTCCAACTTGTTTGGATTTGAGGCATAGTTGTCGTAGCCATCTGGTAAATAAAAACTTGAGTAATTAATTGGTACTTTCCGCTCTCTGTACAAGTGGTGATAGGTAGATGGTCTTGAGATAGAAAGATCTAGCAAAAACAAAGATTGTAGCACAAACATTAAGAAAGTCATTGAGCTTTAGAGAATTTAGTGAAAGAAGATGGCATGTTTTCTTAGTGAGAGATGGCATGTAATGACCACAAAATTTTATTATTATTGTTATTGTTATTACTATTTTTTGTATAGTCTCTGTAGCCATAATCTAATAAATAGCATCATTAAATTTAAATAGAGCCATTCATTGAAGTTTGTAATTAGGTGTGCTTGCTAAAGATATGTGTTCTCTTGTTTTTCACGATAAGTATGTCACTCATTATAGTGTCTTATACTAGAGCATACTCTTTGCTTGGAGTGCTAATAGTAAGGGATGCCTTAGTCTTCAGAATGGAAATAACTCTATTAATTTCATCAAATTTCATCTTAATCAATATAGCATTATTTAATCCTTAATTTTGTGATGCAGATGGATCCTACTTATAGGCCTAGCTTACTGGAGAGTAGCAATGGTGGATCTGGGGTGCTTCCATTTGCGGGGTCAGACTTGGTGCTAAGCCCTTCCCAATGGAGTAGTCATGTTGTTGGTAGAGCATCTTTTTCTTCATTCTTAGATTTAGTTAATATTTGTTGGTCCAAGTATTGTATATTATTTTGCACGGTGAGTGTCTTCCTTATCCTCCTCAGCAATTTGAAACTCTTTGTGGAATCCTCATTTGTTAGTCTCTTATTGTCTGATTAACACATTTACTGTTGTTTTTTCTTTTTGGTGATAAGTGTTGATGCATTTATTGTTGTTTTTTTTGTTGCGCTGCAAAAAAAGGAATACACAAGTTTATTCTCTTTGGATGTTCTCCTCAGTATATTAGACGCAGACTTGGTGGTTTTTCTCTATTATGAATATGGTAGTCAAAATGGATCATCACTTGGATCCTGAGCAGATAGGTGGAAAGAATCCATTTTTATTTTGGGATGCTAATATTTTTTATCATTCAGAGGAATTATAATGTAATATCCACGATTGACTTTTCATTGTAAAACAAATTGTTTGTTAATTGTCGTTTTGATAGTCCTTATCATGAAATCTATTCATGAAGGTTCTAATAGTGATTGATATATTAATGGATCATTCTCCACATCATCTCAATTTTGTTATTTTTCTGGCACATGTGATCTAGGTAAAATTAGCTCATGGCTTGACTTGGATTCTGAAGATGAGATGCTTCGGAGGGATTCTGAGATCGCTCTCAAACAAGAAATAGCTTGGGCTTCTCATCTTTCACTGCAGGTGAGACTGTTGCAGTGTTCTATGTTGTGGTTTGCAAATGTGTTCCTTTCTCATTACTTTTATCATCTCCAGATTTTTATTGTTTCTTGCAGTTTAGTTTTTATATATGCTTCTCTGGCTCTGTCTTTCTCCCCCTACAGTAAACAGGGTTGGCACCCACTTAATCCCAATTCAATACAAGTCCTTTGTGTTTATCCAACATACAAAAGTATACTTCTTTCACACAAAAGTGTATCGACATGAACAATAGTATCGGTTAAATTTCTAATAACAGATTTGCGTTTCGCCAAAATGTCTTTAAGCATGTACAGAAAGTGCTACTATGACTTGTTTGTCTCCATCAGACTCTTCTTTACCACCTTTAAATTTCAGCAGTTTGACCACAAGCACCATGTTGACTTGACATGACAATGTACCAGTGGTGTGAATATGCTATGCGGTTTGTGTTGGATTTTGTCAAATCTGATTGGAGACTTTGACTGTGAGACATAGATGAAGAGATGAAGGACAACAAGCAAGAACCGTAGCTAGAAAGTCGGTGAGGTAAGTTAGGCTGAAAACGAGCATGTTAACCAATGGATTTGAAAAAGATTTTTAACATTTTTTTTTTGTGTGTGTGTGTGTATATAGTTTTTGCTCTTGGAGACCAGGGTTAAATTCTAGTAGAGAAACTAAGCAAAAGGTGATTTCTTCCCATCTACCTAAGCCGTTGGTGGATAGAGTTACCAAGCACCTTGTGGAAAGTAGCACATACCAGGTGTGGAGTAGTCGAGGTAGGTGCAAGCTGGCCTGGGCATCACTCTTATAAAAAAAGAGAGTTTTTGGTGATTGGTGATCTTAGCCGGTAGTTCTTTTACCTTCCTGGTGTTTCTTCTTGGCATTTATGCCCCAACTTTGGCGCTTATTCTTGTAATCTTGTGCTGAAGTTAGCATAAGCCCAAGATATTCTGAGTCGTTCGCCAGTTTTCTTTCCTATATATCAGTATGTTCAAGGCTTAATTCATTATATAAACTGCATATAGTGTAAGGGCTCTTGATAAGATCAGACGTATTTAGTTCCTTAAGCTTCCTATATTAGAGACTGTGGAATGTAAGTGGATTTAGTTATTCTACTTTTTCAACTGTTCTACTACTTCACCTTAAACTCATTGCGCATTTGCTTTGGTTAGCCGCTAGATTTTTCTCGGGCTGACAACTGCTAAAGATAACTTGAATTCTAACAATAGTCTATTTGTGAAGGCTCACCAAGTGGTGTGGCCTAACGGTGGATGAAGCTAGAAAAAAGACAGCCCTGGACCAGTGTTCTGAATACCAGCGTTGGTAGATAGAATTACTGAGTAACTGCTGTAGGTACCTGATGGAATAGCTGAGGCACATAAGCTGATTTGTAACCACCATTATGGAAAAACTGTCTAGCCGTGTAGACTTCTATTGGGTTAGCAACTTTTGCATGTCCCTCCATGTTTGCCTCCATCAAAGAATGTGGGGGGGGGGGGG
>MCJB01048154.1:0-30662 GCA_002018475.1 Nicotiana obtusifolia | reverse complement strand
GGGGGGGGGGGGGGCTTTAATTGTGTAACTGCAGTTAGCAGTTACTTTTCTTTTTGCGCTCTCCAGTGTGTGCAACTTTTATTTGCTTGAGTTAAGCGACACTTTTGTTTATTGCTCATGAACCTTCTGTTCCTGCAGGCATGTCTTCTTCCTGCACCCAAGGGAGTGACCTGTGCTAATTATGCTAGATGTGTGAATCAAATTCTACAGAATCTAAGCAATATGCAGGTGTCAATCTTGTCTTTGTTATGGTTTAGTTATTTTTCCTCCATTTTTGTTAAACGTTAAATACATGCTCCTGCATTGTATATTTTTTGTTTCATGTTCTCGTTCTGATGTTTTGTGGCGTGAAGTTGTGGCTAAGGATTCCATTGGAGAAATCTGATGATGATGACGATGGAAATAAATGTCCAAACTCTATGGTGAGTAATTGCTGCATGACTGCTTAGTGAAGATCTATAACTTTATATTCCCCTAGCTGTCGGACTTGTTCTACTGATATTCGGTACCAATGGAAGATGGTATAACAATCGTCATGATTATAATTGTCAATTTGGTGGCATTTTCTATGCTACACTTGGATCCTTCTGGCAAGCCATTGACCATGATGATTCATTTCCTTTACTCAAATAACCTTTCTGATAAAGAGGTGATTCTGGTTTTCTTTTTGCTGGTACCGGTTGCTGGTAGAATGAATGGCCTGCGTATCACTTTCTATTTTCTGCATTTAGTCTTAAGTCTAGTTATTAATTATTGGACCTGATAAATCTCCCGAAAGCTTCTCCCTAATTTTGTATAGTTATGTTGTCTGAGCTATGGCATAACGCTTTAATTTTAATAGATAAGTTCAAAATTAGTGCTTTAGTTTGATGATGGATTTCTTTATGCCAAGCAGGGTGAAGAACATAGAGATTCGTGGGAAATGTGGAACTCGTTTCGTACTCTCGGTGAACATCATAGTCAGCTCTCAGTTGCACTCGATGTTCTGTATGTATATAAATTTGTGAAGTGTTATTATTTTAAATTTAATGGATACTAGGTGATAAACTTTGAGGAGAATTCTTTAAATTGACATTCTTTGACGTGATTATGTCAGAATACTTACATGAAGTTTACTTGCTGCGTAGATGCTCATTACCCTCTGCAAATTCACTTGCGCGGTGGTTCGGGGAGCCTGTTAGAGCTGCCATAATGAATTCCAATGTAAGAAATTGAAGGGGTTGGCCCTTTTTGTCCAATGCAGTGCTTGATACTCCTTTTGTTCTAAATAAGTAAATGTTACTGTGCTGATTTGCCAGACTTTTCTCACCAACGCCCGTGGCTTCCCTTGTCTGTCAAAACGACACCAAAATCTATTGACTGCGTTTTTCAACCACTCAATTCAGGTAGCACATTCTCGTCCTCATCTCTATTTTGTGGAGTTTGCCATTAACAATAGAGTTCAATGCATGTCTGAAAATTTGGGTTAAAAGAGTGGTGACAGATTCATGGGAGCAGTCTTTGTTTTTTGATCATTTGCTGGTAAAGGCCACTAATTTAAACTGTTCTTTCAAATTGTAGAGAAAGTGCTTCTGTCTCTCTCTATATTTTTCTGCTGAGCTCTATGTTTTTTTGCTGATACATTTGTAGAAGATAGCCGTAGGTAGATCCATGTTAGTTTTACAAATTCTTATTGTTTGCTTAACACCGTGTTACAAACTCAGCCATATGTACATATTCTATACGAGTGTTGGGAACAGATCCACAAGAAGGTAACTAACCTTAAAAACTAACTTGGCCACGATAACTGGCTCCTCAACCCTGAAGAAAGGTCCAAGGAAATATGATTGGCTGACAAAATGATTCAGCACGAGAAGTTAGCCATGTTTGACAAATAATTCTGGGAAATGCAATTGCTTAGGTGATTCGTCTTTGCCATATGTTTTAAATTCTGCGATTCATTCACTAGGATTCCTGCTGAAACTGGATTAGTATAATATTTGCTGCAACACGTGGAAGAGGAGATAGGGTCCTTACCAAAATGTGATATAGACGCAGATGGGAAACCCCTTGGGGAGTGTTTATTTTCACTGTCTCGTTTCATCTGGAAAGCAACTAAAGGTAAGAGTAAATCTTGGTGTAGTCTCAAAATGGTGGTAAATGCATGGACCACTTGCTGGTGACTCATTTCTGGGGGAGGGTATGCTAGATGATGACGAAAGCTAGGTAGCCTGGGCATATGAATAGCCAGTTACAAGCAGGATCTTGAAAGAGAAATGTTGCATTGCCTGGTGGAAGGAAATTGCTTGTAGGGTATGAAGGAGAAATAAAAATGATAAGTGGAGTATTAGAGGAGCTTGGTTTACTTAATAAAAGATGGAGTGTGTGAGGGGTTGAACGGAATTGGGATTCTTTGAAATTGAAGAGCAAGTGGGACTGAAGGGGAATGGGTTGTTTAAAACTGAAGACAAAGTGGAAGTTAGTACTTACACTACCACCGTTTTATTTATCACAATTTCTTGTGTAATGTACACTTATTCCAGTTTTGGCCATTTTTAGTAACTCATTACCTAAATTATATACATCTCTTGTGGTTCGAGCTAATACATTGGTAGGTTTGTTCAGCTTGGTCCCGACCTATTTTCAAAATTTTGCCTACAAATGAGTAACCGAAGTTTTTGCTCAAGTAACATGCATATGTTTCTCGGACTTGATGGATATGTAAAATTTCTCAGATGGTTTTGTAGTAATTCATCTGTTTAGCTGGGATTTCAATAGTTTGATTAGAATGAATGAAGCTCATATATTTTCCTTTAATATGTTTAGACTTCCAATTTGAGTACAGCTGCTTCATCCCATCTAACCATTTGCTAGCAAGTTGAGAATACTTGTCATATCTGCTAATTTCATATGCCGAGTTATCTGCTGAATTGTTATCTGCATTCGACTCTTCTACTAACTAATTATCTTGTTGGATAATCATGTGATGTTCATCATTTTGAGATCTTACATGAACTTTCTCTTGTAAATATCTCCTGCAGATAGTGATTTCTGGACAACAAATGCAGAATCTCCCCACGGGAACTTCTGGGTCAAATCACAATAGTAATAATCCAAGTGAAGGCGTTGATGGTATGACATTGAACTGTATTTGAGATTAATTTTGGTAACTAGAAAGTCCCAATGATGTATTTTAATCTGCCTTAGTTTCACTCCAATCTTTTGTTTTGTCCTACTTGGCGGTTGTTATTTCCACTGTCACCGGTAATACTCATGAAATGTTGAATATCCATATAACCACCGTTTTGATTGTGTTGTCAAGCTAACGTGCAACCAAGATGATCCGTATCCTCTCCATATTCCATGTATAAGAAACACCAATTCACCTCCATCTCCTTTAATTTATTAATATAGCATGCACTGCGAAGCAAGACCATCTCTTTGACGCCTTGTGCCACATAATATTTCCTCACCTCCCTGTTGTCTCCTTCTCTTAACTCAAATATAATAAGATATCATCATAAAGGTTTTCGTTCCTATCTATTTCAAACCATGTCCCCCTTACCCCCATCAGGCATATTTCTTCAGTCTTGTCCTAGTTGCGTCTTGGTGGCCCTAGGAAGTTTATCTCCTTCATGAACCGCTTGTTATCCCTCATAAAACAAACGACCACCATAGCCTCTTTCTCAATAGCCAGAGCATACACCTTTCGAAATGCAAGCATTAGTTTCTCTATTCCTTTATGTGCAGTCTTATTGTTAGCACGAATGCTTTAGTTTGTATTAACATTGTTCAGGCATGCAGCGGCATCCGCTAAGGTCATACCTGGACTACATTGCTTATTTGTACCAAAGGATGGATCCACTTCCTGAACAAGAACGCTTTGAGGTAGTGTATCTCCTGGGCATTGGGGGTGTTAGTGACCGGGTGACTCTGTTCTATTAAGTTTAATTGACACTCAAGAGTTTTTTCTATTTCAGCTTGGCTATAGAGATTACTTACAGTCTCCCCTACAGGTAGGTTCGCTTTCTTCTCTATCTTCATAATTTTCTTCTATGTGGTAGTTGAATTTCTTTTTATTGATTTCTTTCCTTCAGCCTCTTATGGACAATTTGGAGGCGCAAACTTATGAAACATTTGAGAAAGATACGATCAAATACATACAGGTATGGTCAAGCTTATTGTCAATTATAGCAACAAAGCTCAAACTAAACTTAGTCAGGGGCTTGTTGGTTGTTGCTATAGGTTAGAATGTTCTGAATGTACTAAGCAGTGTGTCTTCCATAAAAAGATTAAAACTGGCATACTTTTGCAATGTTCATTTCTGTTTGAAAGAAAAATGTCCATTAAAATTTAATCTATTAGCATCTATTGTTGTTTATGGGAGAAACAAGAGGCTGCCCTGTTAAGGAGGTGTACAGATAATGAAAACATGGTGTTAGCACTTTGGTTTGAGTCTTCACCACTTGAATAGCAAGAGATCTGACTCTTTCATTGTGCTTGTGTTTATTTCTTAGCCTTTTCCCAAATATTTTCGTTTGAAGTTGTTTGAGGAATCTCAAAATTTATCCAAATGTAGACTGCAATTCAAATAGTTGTGCAATTTGGGTTGGAATTGATCTGATAATGAACAAACTCCATCTAATCTGTACCTTATACTCCCACTAAAGCAAGGATTATTTTAATTCGCTACCCTAATAATTCTGTATTTTGCATTTTGACGACATTTAAAGATGGTTTGCCTTTCTCTTAACTTGCATCCTTATCCTGTATCAGCCAAAGTGCACGATAAAATTTTCGCATACGGGGAAATCGTATGAGCAAATTAAATGTTCTGTCTCATTCATTATATAGTTGAAAACTATAGCTCCTGATTGCTTTGCTTTTCATGTTTTCATCATCCTTATGTATGGATATACACTCGCATATTACACCTTGTTATCTCTCTTTCACTTATTCCTTTACCTAGTCCTTTTAATTATTTGCAAATTGCAACTGGCCTTCCCTGCATAATGATGGGGAAGGTCAGTGGTTAATTGGTAAATGTTGACCGTTAAGTGTATTCTTTACTAGTAAAGTTGTGTTTCCTGATCACTGTCGACTCCTATTCTGGCAGTATCAAAGAGCGGTTGCAAAAGCTTTAGTAGACAGGGTTCCAGACGAAAATGCATCTACAATCACTACTGTAAGGTTTTTGTCTTGAGAATTATCTATCTTGCTTTAGATGTTAACGTGTTCTCATTTAAACAGCTCGAGACTTCATCTTGAGTTTAATTTTAGTGGCATACCTCAGCTTTAATCTGATTTCTTTAAATGCTCGTTGTAGGTGTTGATGGTTGTTGGAGCTGGACGTGGACCTCTCGTCAGAGCTTCTCTGCAGGTTTAAATCTCTTCCTGTAGAGAATGTCAAAACAAGAAAAAAATGGAAGACAGACAATTGACTTTTGCCAATATATCATCTTATTTTTCTTGTTTACCTTGTCACTAACAGGCTGCGGAAGAAACTGGACGCAAGTTGAGAGTTTATGCTGTCGAGAAAAATCCAAATGCAATTGTCACCCTACATGTAATCATTCATTGTTGTCTTTTTAAATTTAGCTTCATGAACTTTTGATGCGTGGCTATTGTTGCTATTCCTTTTCTTTTTAAGTCTAGAATGTGTTTAGTTCTCAAAAACTTCAGTAGCTATTCTTAGATATCCGCTGAAATAAGAAAACATCGAAATAGCTGGGTTTTGAAATTTTGGGCTGTTTAGATTCTAATTTGACTTATATATAAATTATCTGAGGATAATGGAAGAAATATTGAAGTTATATACAGAAAAATTATCAAAACATCAGATCAAAATATGAAAGTCAAATAGTTTAATGAATTTGAATTCTTCAGTATTGTGAAAGTTGAATAAAAATGAAATGGTGTTAAACATTTTGAGACGTCCCAAAATGTAAAGAGTGCAATATAATGCTGGATGTATGGATGCTAAGAGACATATTACAGATACCTGATATGTGTAAAGGGGGAATGATTCGAAGATTAGCAAAACTCTGAATCCTTTGTTCTATGCATTTGACATCACTTATAGATTCTGGATCTTTATTGACTTCAAATTTGATGGAAGATCCAAATCGTTAGTTGATGTTTTCATTCTCTTTACATAAACCCCTTTGTTGGAAAATTTGGGAGCTAACTGACTTCTCTTTTACTTTTACTGTTTTAGCTGACTCATTAATGTTTATTATCTTGGTGTACGCTATTTATTTGAGACAGAGCTTACTAAAGATTGAGGGCTGGGAAAAAATTGTCACCATAGTTTCAAGTGACATGCGCTGTTGGGATGCTCCGGAGAAAGCTGACATTTTGGTATTAAACCGAGTCTTCGGATCAAGAAACAATTCATTTTCTTCATAAAATATAATGTTTGTTCTTTCATTTGCAAATTGTCATTTTAATTCCCCATTCATCATTTTTTTAAACTAATACAGGTTAGTGAATTGCTTGGGTCATTTGGTGACAATGAGCTGTCACCTGAGTGTCTTGACGGTGCTCAGAGATTCCTTAAGGAAGACGGAATTTCAATTCCATCATCGTACGTATTCAAATACTGTATATGGTCATTTGTTTTTTTATGTTTAAGGTATACACTAGTTAAACACGGTCCACATCTGATAATATTATACTGCTCTCTGGCAGTGAAGATCGTATATGGATAGGGTTAGTGCCTGCTCTTTTGCGAGCATCTGCAGTAGAAATGTACTAGTTAGTTCACATATCTGATAATATTAGACTTCCATGATTCCATTACAAATTTGGGGGGGTACAGTGATTCCATGAGGAACACTGAATTGCCTTTTGGTGACCTAAACGCCTATATTTGAAATTTGTCTCCCTGAGAAATGTTGTTTTTCTTCTCACTGTTTCCTGTAGTTTCAATCTGTTATATCTTAACTGCAAATTTTGCAATCGATTTAGAAGTGGAATATGTTCGTCTATAACTTAAAAATTTTACTAATCTGCCATGATATTAAATTTCTTTGCTTATTTCAGGTATACAAGTTTTTTCCAGCCTGTGACTGCTTCAAAATTATACAACGATGTAAGCCCTCATTTTTTGATACTATATATATGGGTCTAGTGACCTCCCTTTTAAGTTTGCATGTTCACTTTATCTTTTTTAGCTTTTATATGATTGATACAATTATCACAGATCAAATCTCACAAAGATCTTGTGCACTTCGAAACTGCTTATGTTGTCAAGCTCCATCGTATAGCGAGACTTACTTCTCCTCAACCAGTAAGTTCCTTTACGTCATGAAGCATCCTGATTTAAATTTTACAGTTTTTCCACTAATGAGATCAGCAAATAAATTTACACACTGTTGAAAAGGCTAAACATTGCAAAATGTTCAAAGATACTCATAAGAGTTGCTTAAACTGCTGACTCATGGGAAAAAAGAATCACAAGGTTATCTTTGTAAATTTTCTCCCTTCAAAATGTTGCAACTGGTTTCAGGAAAAAACAGGAAAGCTTAGCACAGAAACATAATGAAATCCGTACCACTCCATGTGTTTTATGAACAGTAAAGTGAGTAAAGTGAACCAGACATAGCACTCCTCTTCACCAGAACAGCAAGGAAGAAAAGAAAAATTAACAATGCACAAAAAAGGAAAATGTTATGAATTTATGAGTACTAGTGACTTTGAGATGTGATGCATCCCATTTCCAACATCTTTTTTGTTATTCTTTGTTTTGTTAGGTCTTTACATTCAATCATCCAGAGAACTCAACTACGAAAAGCAATCATCGGTATAAGAAGCTACGATTTGAGATACCCACTGACACTGGATCAGCCCTGGTTCATGGTATTTGTCATACTCATATACTAATTTCATGTGCTTTACTTCGTAGTTAAATACCATAAATATGAAGAATGATGTTTGTAGTTATAGTCAGCTACAGATTCAGAAATTTGTGATAAAGGGTGACAAAGAAGATGGGTATCTAAACACTCTCCTCATCGTGAAATTGTTGCTGGATAATATAGTCCAAATGATGCCTTAGTATTTAGTGAAGGATGGTGTAAAGGTAGATGCACTAAAGAAAATGGCGACATTTTAGAGATGCTCATTGAACCCAGTCTAACATTAATCCAGAACAAAATTGTGTCCCTATGTTACCACTTTCATTATTGACTCGAACTGTTGAACCATAAGTTTATTAGTCTTTATTCACTGGGCTAATGGTTAAACCTTTTGGTCAGAGCATATGATATATATTGTCTTGGATGAATTGCTGGGCAGGTCTGTGTTTCACCTCTGGTTGTGTTTCCTGCTTCTGCCCATATACTAATTCCATCCGTGCAACTGTTTTCTATTTATTCAACACTCCCAATCGACATTTTGATCTAGCCCCCATAAAACCTCTTTTAAGAAATTATAAGCATTGATTTTATGCTAAATAAAATTAAAGTATATCTTAGAACTAATTATAGTAACTTTAGGAAAAACCAAAATTGATGAATACGTAGTGAACTTGAAATCATTTTTATTCCTTTGATTTGCGTAAGCATGAATGTGCGATGACATCTAGCAATTAAAGGTCTTTTTTAGCTCCTGATTCAAACAGGTCCATTTCCTTGATCCAAATGGAGCCAAATGGGTAGTGAGAATTTATATAGCTAGCCCGAACTAGCTTGGGGTTGAGGCATAATGGTTTCGGCAAGTGGGGGCTGGTTTCACCAGTGGCTTGTTCAAAATAAATATGTGCTACTGCTCAATTCTTTCCCTGTCTGTTTTTTCTTGTAAGTGAGGAGAAGTCATTCATTCTTTTGCGAGTTACTTTATATTTTATTGATGCCAATGGAAATTTATCGATGATCATACAGAAAACAAAACGTTTCTCTTAATGTTAATGAAATTCATTAATGCTGTCAAGTCTATCCGTCTAGTTTATTTGTCCAGCATTGGCGGAATTCATCTTATTTCCATGAGCAAAGGGAGTTATGAGTTAGGAATACGTAGTTTCTTTCGTCTTTTGGACTGATTTGGTGTTAGATTGTTGGATTTATCAATTCTTGGTATACAAGAATGTTTTCTGTTTACTCCTTCCTGACTTCTCATTGATTTCGCCTGTAAATAACAGGATTTGCAGGCTACTTTGATGCTGTACTTTACAAGGACGTTCATCTTGGTATTGAACCATCAACAGCAACACCGAACATGTTCAGCTGGTATGCTAATTCTTTATTCTGCCTACTTTTCTCTAGGGTCTTGTAGAGGCATTTGACCTATCTTCTTTCAGTTACTTAATCTTGGTGTAGATATAGTGTTGATCTCTTTTTTATAGCACTTTGTTTTGGTGAAGCCGAACTAATTACCCACTATCTTCTTTCAGTTACTTAATCTTGGTGTAGATATAGTGTTGATCTCTTTTTTATAGCACTTTGTTTTGGTGAAGCCGAACTAATTATCCACTAAATCATTAGGAGACCTCAATCAAAAGTGATATTTGTGTATTCAAACACCATCTCTATAACTATGTCTTGGTCGTGGATTGAAAACTGACCAACTTCTTACTCATTCTTATCAGGTTCCCTATATTTTTCCCATTGCGGACGCCTATCGTTGCTCAAGCTGGTGTTCCTCTAGAAGTTCATATTTGGCGTTGTTGTGGTACTTCAAAGGTAATTATTTCGAAACACGTTTGTGTATGATCCCATCTGTATCAGCTAGAGTAATGATTTTGATCATAAAAACATGAAGTGATTTGGATTGAACTCCGGATTGAAGTGCAAATTCCCTTGTGAGTGAAAAAACACTAAATCAGTGTCCTCAATAATCTGAATCTCCATACTCAAGAACCCAGATAGTGAAAATTTACTGGAAGGGCATATTTTGCTCCTAACCTCATTGTGAGTTTGTCAAATGCCAATCTCTAAACTTTTTTGCTTAATGAAATATAGGTTTGGTACGAGTGGTGCGTGACTTCTCCCAGTTCATCTCCTATACACAACTGCAATGGTCGCTCATATTGGGTTGGCTTGTAAGATTTTTCTTCAGTGTTGTCTGGCTTTCTAGTCAGCATGGTGTGATATTGAATTTCAAATGAATTAAAAGTCTAGTGTTGTTAAAACTGTCATAATCATGCCTCCAAATGGCTGATCTTTCGCGTAAGCTGTGGAAATACCAACTGGTGCTGAGCACCCAATTGATTGTCTGTGCTCTTCATGGTTCCTTTAAATTTCGTTCAGTAGAAATTTTGTAGAGTTAGGTACAGTTACGTTAAATCAATGTAGCGAATAATCTTTTTCGTAGTATTTTGGGTTGTGCTATATGTGATCTTTCTCGTGTAAAATCCGATAGTTGCTCTAACATGTATAAGATGCCGAGTGATGGTATTATTGTTTTTTTCCTGAATCACTGAGCATGTTCGTCGTATTTGTATGAATGTATTTCTTAACCGATTTCTTATTTTATATGGGTATTATCATTTTTAGTCCGCGTCAGAAACTATTTATATTTGGTAGTCAAAAAAGTATATAAAATTTGTATAATTTTCGTATATAACTTACAACATGTATATACATACAAAATATATAAGAAAAATATATATTTTTTCGATTATTATTTTGAGAGCGGCTATAGAGCGTCATTTTCTCATTTTACTTTTGCTATTCTATTTAAGGAAAATGACAAGGAAGGATGATTACACAGTTCATTGGTTTTTTGGTTCTTAATGTTATGCATGTGCATCTTTGTGATGCTTTGAATATGGAATATGATTTACGGGTCCAGCTAGGCTAATATCATAAAGTGTTTGTTTAAGTATTCAAAAGAGAAAATGAAGCTTTGGTACTGGAGGTGTATTTGCAATGTGTTAAGAGCTTTTTAACCAGCTCCCTTGGGGATAGTTGATTAGACTTCTTGATGCTATCATTGGTGGGGTGAAACTACAAGCTAATGTTAGATATATTGTTATCCATTTAAAGAATTTTCAAATTAAATGACAGTGATGAAACTGAATAGTTTGAAAATAAGGTGATAAATTAATAAGTGACAATTCAAATATAAAATTTTGGAATTGGTGTCATGAATACATGAGTGTCTAGAATACAACAGATAAAGGTATGAAATAAACATAACTGTTTGCTAGGATCAACTCCGGTATTTGCAAAAGAAGTGCAGAGTGTAGTATGAGTACAACCAATCCATTTACTCTGTAATGCCGAGCCTAACCTTGACGAAGTAGTGACGAGGCTAAGGCGGGTCACGTACATTAACTTGTACACAATAATAATAATAGTAGTAGAAAAGACAGGAACAAAAGTAAAGCACTTAATTCATAACATCGAACTCAAATCCAACTAACAGAGACTCCAGAATAACCAGTTATATAAGCTCTTCTAGATTACCGAGGTCAATCCAACAGTCACAAACAAATATAATTTTTAATCAATCTGTTGCGGCGTGCAACCCAATACCGTAATATCAACTTTAAGCAATCCGTTGCAGCCCGCAACCCGATCCCACTATATCATCATCTGTCAATATCATGATCCGTCCTTATTTTGCCTTTTCAATTCATTACCTTTCAATTTTCGTTGTAGCGTACAACTCGCTTCCCAAACAATTTCAATCAACAATAGCAATTCAACAACCAAGATTTACAAGAAGTTCTACATCAAGAGAACAAATGTACGAGCAATGGAAAATAACATGATAATTGAAGAATCTCGAACAACTCGGATGTTTCAACTTTACCAACTCAACGACATTTACCAGTTAACAACTCATACAAATGAAACTTCATTATTGAAGGCAACAAATGATACGAAATTACAAGACAAGCAACGCATAAGACAATATAGATATGCAAGAAAAGCAAACAGGGACAAGTAGCAAATAATCATGGAATCATAGAAGAAAAGGACAATTAAATATAAGGAACACTAAATGGCAGGTAACAAATATGGCATAGAAGTCAAATGAACATATAGCAATTAAGGCATGAAACAAGATACACTATGAAGCAACAAAAATGAGGAAGTACGTAATGTAACGACGCATATACGCCGTTTCATACAACATGTAGTTCAAGGGTCCCTAATTCCATCAAATCAAAGTTAGACCAACATTTACCTCACTCCGCAATCAACTCAAAGCTCAGCCACGGCCTTGCCTTTTGAACAAGCCTCCAAACCAACCAAATCTAGCAAATTATTGACCAAATGATTCAAGATAAGCTTTAGAAACTACCCACGAATGAAAGAGGTTCAATTTAGATCATTTTTGAAAACGTCAACACCAGGCCCGCTTGGTCAAAATCGAGATTCGGACCAAAACCCGATTACCTATTCACCCCCGAACCCGGTTATGTAATTTATTTCGAAATCCGACCTCAATTAGAGGTCTAAATTCCAATTTTATAAAAATTTCTAATTCTTCTACCCAAATCCCTAATTTCTATCATAAAATTCCTAAATTTGATGTTGAAATCTCATGGAATGTAATGGGTAATTGAAAAGAAATAGATTAAAGTCATTTACTAATGAATTTAGGAAGAAAAATCTCTTGAAAAATCGCCTTTAGGGTGTTTAGGGTTGAAAAAATGTGGGAAATGAGCTAAGTCCCGTTTTCCCCCTCTTTTTACCCACCCGCGGATGTCGCAATTGCGATGTCATGTTCGCAAATGCGAGAAAAATAGTTGCAAATGCGAACCCTGTCTCAAAGCTACAGAAGTTTCAAATGCGACATTTGGTTCACAAATGCGAACACCCAACCATCGCAAATGCGAACGAATCCTTCACAAATGCGAAGGTTGCCCAGGAACACACTGAGTCGCAAATGCGACTCTGTCTTCGAAAAAGCGGCTACTGTTCGCAAAATCGAGGCTCGCAATTGCGAGCCAAACCTCGCAAATGCGAGATCTACAGATCACACCAGCAACAGTGAAGGCATCGACTCCAAAGTCCAAAATTGATCCGTAGCCTATCCGAAACTCACCTGAGCCCCTCGGACTCCAAACCAAACATCCACATAAGTGTTCTAACATCATACGAACTTGCTCGCGCAATCAAATCACCAAAATAACATCTAAATCTACAAATCAATCCTCAAAACAGATGAACTTTGAAAGTGAAACTCATGAACACTAGAATCACGTTTAAGTGTCCGAATCATGTCAAATCAATTCTAAATTGAACCAAATTTTGTAGACAAATTTCAAATAGCATTACAGAACTATTTCAAGTTTTAACATCAAAATCCGAACCCGTTAGCTAAGAAGTCAACTTACGGTTAAACTTAGTAACTCTTCAACTTTTCAAAAAAAAAAAAAAGAAGCTAGTTTTTGACAAATTGAGTCAAAACAAGTTAGGGACTTTCGAATTCAATTCCAGGCATACGGCCAAGTCCCAAATCACGATACGGATCTATCGGGACTGTCAAAATATTGATCCAGATCCGTTTATTTAAAATATTGACCGTAGTCAACTCAAGTCATTTTAAAGATAAAAATTCATAGTTTTTAAAAACTTTTTTCACATAAAATTTTTTCGGAATAAGACACGGACTGCGCATACAAATTGAGACACATTAAACGGAGCTAATCGAGGTCTCGGAACACAAAAATGAAGGCTAAAACTCAAAATGACCTATCGGGTCATCACATTCTCCACCTCTAAAACAAACGTTCGTCCTCGAACGGACATAAAAAAGTACCTAGACTGGTGAAAAAGTATGGGTATCTACTCCGCATGTCAGACTTGGACTCCCACGTGGCTGCCTCGACCGACTAACCTCTCCACTGCACTCGAACTGAAGGATAACTCTTAGACCTCAACTTCCGGACTTGCCGGGCTAGAATGGCCACCGACTCCTCCTCACAAGTCAAATCCTTGTCCAATTAGACTGAGCTGAAATCTAATACATGGGATGGATCACCGTAATACTTCCAGAGCATGGAGACATGAAATACCGGATAAACCGCTGATAAACTAGGTGGTAATGCAAGCTTGTAGGCCACCTCACCCACTCTCTCAAGAATCTCAAAAGGTCTGATATACCTAGGGCTCAACTTGCCCTTATTTTCGAACCTCATCACACCCTTCATGGGTGAAACTCGGAGCAGAACCCTCTCTCCAACCATGAATGCAACACCACGAACTCTGCGATCGACATAACTCATTTTTCTAGTCTGAGTTGTGCGAAGTCGATCCTGAATCATCTTGACCTTTTCCAAGGCATCCTGCACCAAATTGGTACCTAACAACCAAGCCTCTCCCGGCTCAAACCAACCAACTGGAGAACGACATCGCCTCCCATATAGTGCCTCGTAGGGAGTCATCTGAATACTCGATTGGTAGTTGTTGTCGTAGGCAAACTCTGCAAGTGGCAAGAACTGATCCTAAGAACCACTGAAATCCATAACGCAAGCGCGAAACATATCCCCCAATACCTGAATGGTGCGCTCGGACTATCCGTCCATCTAGGGGTGAAATGTTGTACTCAACTCAACCCGTGTTCTTAACTCACGCTGTACGGCCCTCCAGAAGTGCAAGGTGAACTGTGTACCTCGATCATAAATGATGGACACGGGCACACCGTGAAGACGAACGATCTCGCAGATATAGATCTCAGCTAACCGCTGAAGAATAGGTAACTGCCACTGGAATAAAATGTGCCGACTTGGTCAACCTATCCACAATGACCCATACTGTGTCGAACTTCTTCTGAGTCCGTGGGAGCCCAACAATGAAATCCATGGTAATACGCTCCCACTTCCACTCAGGAATCTCAAGCCTCTAAATAAACCACCAGGCCTCTGATGCTCGTACTTTACTTACTGATAATTTAGACACCGAGCTACATATGCAACAATATTGTTCTTCATCCTTCTCCACAAGTAGTGCTACCACAAGTCCTGATATATCTTGGCGGCACCCGGATGAATGGATACCGAGAACTGTGGGTCTCCTCAAGAATTAACTCGCGAAGCCCATCCGCATTGGGCACACAAATCCGATCCTGCATCTGCAACACCCCATCATCTCCAATAGTAACCTGCTTGGCACCACCGTGCCATACTATGTCCTTAAGGACAAGCAAATAGGGGTCATCATACTGACGCTCTCTGATGCGCTTATACAAAGAAGATTGAGAGACCGTGCAAGCTAGAACACGACTAGGCTCCGAAACATCTAACCTCAAGAGCCAATTGGCCAAGGCCTGAACATATGATGCTAGCGGTCTCTCACAAGATGGAATATACGCAAGGCTACCCATACTCACAGCCTTTCTATTCAAGGCATCGGCCTTTATATTAGCCCTACCGGGATGATACAAAATGGTGATATCATAGTTTTTCAACACCTCCAACCACCTCCACTGCCTTAAGTTGAGATCTTTTTGCTTGAAAAGATACTGAAGACTCTGATGATCCGTGAACACCTCATATAACATGCCATAGAGGTAATGCCTCCAAATCTTCAATGCATGAACAATGGTTGCCAACTCCAAGTCATGAACAAGGTAATTCTTCTCGTGAACCTTCAATTGCCGCGACGCGTATGCAATCACCCTACTATCCTACATCAACACTGTGCTGAGCCTAACACGTGATGCATCACAATACACCGTGTAGGACCCTGAACTCATGAGTAATACCGACACCGGAGCTGTAGTCAAGGCAGTCTTGAGTTTCTAAAAGCTCAACTCACACTCATCCAGCCACCTGAATGGAACACCCTTCTGCATCGATCTAGTCAGTGGAGCTGTTATGGATGAAAACCTCCACGAATCGGCGATAATAACCCGCCAAACCTAGGAAGCTCCGGATCTCTGTAGTTGAAGTAGGTCTAGGTTAGTTCTAAATTGCCTTAATTTTCTTAGGATCAACTTTAGTTCCCTCGGTCGATACAACATGCCCCAAAAAGGCGACCTAGTCTAACCAAAACTCACACTTTGAAAACTTGGCAATAACTGACTATCTCTTAAAGTCTGAAGTACAACTCTAAGATGTTGCTCATGCTCATCTCGACTGCGGGAGTATATCAAGATATCATCAATGAAAACGATCACAAAAGAATCTAAGTAAGGCTTGAATACCCAGTTCATTAAATTCATGAATGTTGCTGGGGCATTTGTCAACCCAAATGACAATACCAGGAACTTTAATACCCATACCAAGTTCGAAAAGTTGTCTTAGGGACATCCGATACCCTAATCTTTAACTGATGGTAGCCAGACCTCAAATCAATCTTCAAAAACACCTTGGCACCCCGAAGCTGATCAAATAAGTCATCAATCCTCAGCAACAGATACTTGTTCTTGATAGTGACTTTATTCAACTGCCGATAGTCTATACCCATCCTCATCGATCCATCGTTCTTCTTCATGAACAAATTGCGCGCACTCTAGAGTGAGACACTAGGTCTAATGAATCCTTTATCAAGCAAATCCTGTAACTGCTCCTTCAGTTCCTTCAACTCAGGTGGCGCCATACGGTATGGTGAAATAGAAATGGGCTGAGTGCTCGGAGCCAAATCAATACAGAAGTCAATATCCCTGTCGGGGGCATCCCCGACAGATCTATGCGAAACACCTATGAAAACTCACGCACAATAGGTACCGAATCCATGGAAGGAACCTCCGCGCTAGAATCACGAACATAGGCCAAATATGCTGGACATCCCTTCTCGACCATATGTCGATAATTCACATAAGAGATAACCTTTCTCAACCATATACACAGGATTTTGCCCAAACAGTGCCTGTTATTTTATGTATATATATTTTTATTATTATGTTATTTATTTTTTAAATGTGCAACCGTCGCCGGGCGAGAGACGAGTCTGGCCCGGCCCTAAGCATGTACATGTATCTCCCAACAATCCTAACACCTCTACACCCAAGGATGTGAGTTTATGGTATATGAAGTGGATGGGGATTCACGAGATCTAAGGTACATATTTCGGTAAAGAAAAAAATACTAGGTTTTCATATGTCCAAGCTTTCATAGACCGAGTTAGTTAATATATGTGTTGGTGGAAGATAACAAGTAACTTTCTAGAATTAATCAAGGTACACACAAGTTGGTCGGATATCATGATTATTAAAAAATAAAATAATCTTAACACGTCCATCCTTCAAACACTATTCTCTTCTCTCTCTCTCTCTCTCTCTCTCTCTCTCTCTCTCTCTCTCTCTTTTATTTTATTGTCATCCTAAAAAGACATGTCAATTTTGATTAAGAACTTATGTTAGTAGAGCCGTCAATATGGCCAGTCTAGCCCATGATTTAATAGCGTTTGACTAGAATTTTTGGAGCTCATTTAAAAATGAGGCTTTTAAGCTTGGTCCGAATAAACCCGTGGCCCGTGAGGCTTGACTAAGGCTGGGCTAGGCTCGCCCGTGGGCCTAATAAAAATATTTATAAAATATATAAAATATACAAAGTATATGACAATGTAGCATCGGAATCGGCATTTAGCATTGGTGGGCGTGTTCTTACCAAGTGCAGAAGTTGCATCCATCATGAAAATGTCCAAACACTTGTTACTACTCGAAATTGGCTGCATGGCGTTTTTCAAACTCAAATTGATAATATTTTTTTATGTGAATTTGAATATTATTAGTTTTTAAAATTTAATTATTCTTAATAATTAACTAATTAATATTGCATATGAATTGTAAATGTAGATGAATGTGAAGATGTTATGACAACCATGTCACAAGCGGATTCAAATGTATTTGATGAAGATGATGTGCTGGTTCGATAAGTATCATGGACGTTCTCTTGAATAGTTTGTTTTGACTTTTGACTTTTAGTGAATAAAATATAGTCTTGTCTTTTACTTTTTTGGTGTTTATTGTAATATATTGGAACAATATAAAAAATTATTAAGTTTTGCAAAAATTTTCCAACAAAATATTTTGTAACTTTTTAATATTTTTTTTTTATGTTAGTACTTAAAGAAAAAATGTAAACTTATATTTTAAAAGATGATGAGCCGGCACGTAAGGGCCCGCGGTCCACATAGGGTTAGGGTGGGCTGACCATTATAAGGCCCATCAAAATAGTAAACTAGCCCAATTAAGCTCAGCCCGTCAATTGCTAAAGTCCAAGTGAATTGAATTGAGCTAACTCCGGCCCGGCCCATTCTGACCGCTCTAGGTTGTAGTCTCGAAAGTTGCATTATATTATCCTACTGACCTGACTAGTTAGCTCTCTCTCTCTACACTCTGGCTCAAGTTTTGTTCGCGTTAGGTGCTTAGCAAGTTGCATAATACAGTACTTCCTCCTCCTCAATTGATGTAGCATTAGTTGACTTGGCACGCAGTTTAAAAAAGAAATTTTTTTTGAATTTTATGAATTTAAATAAAATATTTATTTGATTATAAAATTTTATTATATATAAAATATAAAATTAAATTATTTTAAATATAAAAATATGTTTTTCATTTTCGGAATAAACTAGAAAGCGTGTCAAGTAAAATGTAAGGAAATAACTAAAGAACATCTTTTGAGCCTTCTTAGAGGTTGAGAACCAAAGACGTAAAAGAGACAAACTGACATTAATTATCACGATAATGACTGCAGATCTGTCTTCCAGAATTCTCCCCCATTGTGCTCCCTAGAAATCTATGATCATCTTTGGACATGTTAAAAAACACCATAATTTTGCGGTGTCTTTGTTCTTTTGCAATAATTGTAATTGCGCGATAAGTATATCAAAAGATTTACATATATATATATATATATATATATATATATATATATATATACTAAGATAACTTTACTAAAATAAACAAACTACTATCATCCATATCCAAAATCTGCATCTTGCATGTGAACCAACATGGCATACCCTCGTGGATGTACCGTGTACATAATTTTTTAGAAATATATATTTTTAAACGTTCGCAGTTGCTGGTCATTTTTATATTTTGCCCTAATTTTAAAAAAAAAAATTACGCCCTCCTTCCTAATCTGTTTGGTATAATTTAGGTCGACACATAACTTTATAAATTTACTTTTGAAACATATCATATGTTATTGTACATAAACTATCAAAACTACCCTTCTGATGGATCTGCAGCAAATTATCATATCAATGATCTTATAGATATATCGTATTAAGGGTAAAATAAAAATAAAAATATTTTATATAGTCTTTGGACAGATAAAAAGGTAACGTGTGCAAACAAATTGAAAAATAGAGAGTATTTATATTTAGATAATTAACCGATAATATGTCTATAAAAAATAAGATAAACATGGATCAAGAACGTAGAATAGTGGGAATAGTGAAAGAGTGAAGTGAACGAGAAATAAGCAGAGACATTCAAAATTAGTACGTTCTATCATTTCTATTTCTTTTTGTGCAAGTTAGTTGTTGATTAGAACTTAGAGGATCATTCATTGTTTTTTCACATATTTTAGCTCAGATTTTATTCCTGAACAATTCCCCAAAAATTATCCAAAAATAAGATAAAATCCCACAGAAAGTCACTGCATTGCAGAAGATAAAATCTTGGCTTATATATTCTGACATCCATTTGCTAGGCATTGAATTAGTTTGCAGATAATCGGACATTTTCCTTTTTAGTTAGATTTGAACTATAAAAAGAATAAGAGAATGAAGGTAAAGAAGGAATAACTTCAAATGAAACTAAAAGTTTATTCCATATGCTTGACGGCTATATAACAGTTAAATAGTTACCGACAAGGGTTACGGTGGAGTGGTAAGTACTCCTTCATCTTTAACCCGAGGTCTCGGATTTAAGTATGGACATAAAATCGCCTTTGTTAGGGAGCATTTACTCCTCGATATGACATTTTTCGGCGCGAATCAAAATTTAATCGAGCCCAAGCGAGTGAAAAAAAACAGTTGCATGTTTGTCAGTTCCCCCTCTGTTTATTATGTAAGCATTAGTAGCAGATAAATTAGGAACTATTTTTGCTAGACAGTTATTAACAACTTATTTGGATTGTTGTTACATATCGTTTCATAATATATTGTATTGATTGATGAATACAACATTTGGATAGATTGTATCGTTTGTATTCATTTCATGATGTCACGTACCAATAATATGAATAATAAACTTGCAATATTACTTAGAAAAGATAGGATACGGAGTAGAATTTTTATGTAAAAGTAGGATAAAGGATAAAATATGATAATTTAATAATAAAGAAGGGCAAGATGAGAGAAAATAACGACGCTACCACACCAATCCGTCGTTCCATAAAGTGGCACTTTTCGCTGTTATGTAACGATGAATTTAATGATACGATACAATAAAATTTAAATAACAATTAAAACAAACATTATATCTAAAATAATAATACAATACAATACAATAGGTAATAACAATCTAAACAAGTTGTAATTAGGTCTACTTCTTTAGTTTATAAGTCTATTTTGCATGAATTATTGGTCCACGAAAATCCTGTATTATGAATTATTATCGTTTATTAAAAAAAGGTAGTTGCATAGCCTCATCAACAAAATAAGTATAGTTGATTTTTCTATAGGGAAAAAGGCGGGAAGGAAGTTAGCTGCAAAGACATACTTGTCAGTATGTAGTATATTAGTATTGTTTTGCAGTATAATTTTGTTTGAACTGTGAGAACTTGTGAATACTTTTGCAGCAGCTCACAGGTCACCTGCCGAAACTACACTATTTGTCGTCTATACTAGCAATAAGTACTACTATAATACAAAAGTGTGACACTTTTTCGAGCTTTAACATAACTGCATAAAACTAGTTCGGAGACTTACGGTTTTTGTTTATAGCGGAAGCGAATCGTCTGTAACAATCACGATTCAAATTATTTGTTGTTGTGAGTCCTCCTAAGACGGATACATTTTCTTCTTATATATAAGATCGTGATTGGATCTGCATATGTTTGGTAAAGAGAATAATCTTATTCTTTGAGAATAATAAAAAATAAACAGTGTTCAATTGGAATATGAAAACGTGACTAAATTGGTCCTAGTTACTCTTTGGGGCGGAGTGGAAGAAGGGGGGGATTCTCGAACGCGGAAAGAATCCAATGAATTCGAAAGAATTGAACGAGAAGCCGTATGAGGTGAAAATCTCATGTATGGTTCTGTTCCCTTATTTCCCTAGCCTAGCTTGATGCAAAGGACCTCATTACTAAACCCCAACTGTTTTGGTATTATGAAAAGCAGTCTCTTTTCAATACCTATTATATATATAGGATATCGTTAGAGTTTAGGGTTAAACTATCTAATTGGCAAGTTTATTAACTTGCACTCCTTATGGACGTATTAAGACCAAAAGCTATATTTTGTAACTATAACTTTTACTGTCAAAGTTGTGTGGAGTGACGGATACCTTTATATTTTATATCAGAAGTATAAGATTTGAATCCCAAAAATAAAGTCATTATTATATGAAGTACTTTATCTTTCAATATTTTATTTTCCAAAATGGAATTTTTCGACATAAATCGAAATTAATCAGTATTTAGGGCGGATATCAAACATCCGCATAGGAAACCGAAAAACAAAAAATTATAGTCAAAATTTGATCAATACACCACTAGGTCCAACTACTCTTCAAATGAGATAAAAGGCAAAACCATAAAAGAGAAAGTACACTAACTGTATCTCTATTCTCTTGAAATGTACACATCTTTCACTGTGCGATAAAGGGATACTATGTCACAATAGTACTGAGGTAAATTGGTCCTAGGTTGTCATAAATCATATGTTGTTCTCTTTCTTGTACCAGTCCTACATTAATATTATTGCAACGGATTAAACAGGATAAGCTAATCAGTGAAAATGATAAAAGAATTTTTTAAAACTAAATACTTCTATATTTGTGTTTATGGGTACTTGATTAAGCATTAACATTTCAAGAACATAAAGATAATCACTTTATCCACCAGATTTCACCTCGCTTGACTAAGAAAAGGACAAGAAAATAAGACGACTTCAAAAAGAATTTATCATATATTTTAGCTACCGAGCGTATCAAGTTTAGTAATATTAATTTGAGTTATCAACCTTGCATTGAAATAATTTCTAATTAATGGTCAATAGAAAATATTATTTTGTTGTGAACCAATTAATATGCCAGTCTTTTGAGTCGAATTCTCATATATTTGTTTAGTTATTAAATATCAGAAAAAAAAAATATTTTTCAGAAAAATATTTTTCATGAAAAACTTATTCCTTCATACCAGAAGGCAGTTTTAGTTCCAAATAAGATTTGGAGATTGAATTTCTAATACAATTTGATTTAGGTAATAAAGTAAGATGAGGGAAAATGCCTTAAATGGTCAACTAGAGATTTTTTTTTAGACTTGGAAAGAGAAGTTTCATACTATCAATTTGTTTTACCTAGGTCCAGAAGGTTATATTAGGTACGGCTGTGAATTATTTGGGTCAACCCGAAAATCTGAACCAATTCGTATTATTCAGATTAATTTGGATTGTATTTTAGCTCTTTGGATCGGAGTTCAGATCTTTAATTTAATTATTTTGGATATCGAATCGGATACGATTTGGTCCAATTTACATTCAAACCGATCAAAAATCCGAAATTTATATTTTATATGTAAAATCAAGGGTGCTCTTTTATAAATTCTAAGATTTCTTTGTTATTTCTCTCATTATTTTTGCCTTCTCTTTCCATTCAATACTAAAAGTAAAAGATATGCAAATACTATAGGTGATAGTATATTAAAATTATTTATTTTAGCATCTTAATAAGGCATACCATCCGAACCGAAGCCCGAAATATTTTCCGATCCATTTGATCCGAGTTTAGTTTGGTTCGAAATCGGATTACAATTTATAAAATCCGAAATTATAATCCGAAAGGTGCTAAATTTTATCCGACCCATGAACATGCCTAACAGTATTAGCTATAAGTTTTGTCCTTAAGTAATCATTGTTCTATCTTGTGGGGCGCTAAGGGAAGGAAAATAAGTGGTTGGGGTGCGAATGAAAAAAAAAAAACACTACCACATAACTATTTACATCAAACATTCTACTTTATTATGATTAAACGATATATTGAAGCGAAACCTTACTTTAGTTAATCATAATTAAGTGAAAAATAAATATATATAAAAAAATACTTGAAAACGATAGAAGATAGGACCAACTTATACAAATATCTTATCACTTAGGATTGTGGTGAGATGAATATGATCTCTTCACTTTCAACCAGCAATCTTAGGTTTGAGCTTTTCAATAAAAAAATCCTGATAGAAAGTATTTTTTATCCTTACGCGACTCAAATTTTCAAATGCGAATATCGAACACATAGTTTAAAAGTTAGGTGCTGAATCATAATGGCGCACACATGAGATCATGTGTAAAACCTAGGAAGTGCAACGAGTTACTTTCAGCTTGAACATAAATTCCATTTGAAAAGAAAGAAGAATTGAATTATAACTAAAAGAATCATCTTTTAGGTACAATCCAAAAAGAAACGAATCACTGCTGAGCGAATAAAAAGATATTTTCTTGCAAAGGAGGACCCTCAATTACCAATATAAGGTAGACAACGAACAATTTTTTGTGTACTATATAAATAGCCCACTATTTTTTAGAATTCTATGTGATATAATTAATTAGCTGGAGAAAAAGAAAAAGCCATCACTCTTCTTGAATCTGATTATTAACAGACCAAGAAATTCAGAACCCAACTTGTGTATTCTTAGCTTTAACACAAACCTCCAAATTCTTGGCTGTGTTTTTTGCATAGAGCCAAAGATCATTACATAATGGCACATGGGTGCTTAAAATTTCTCCATCTTGTGTATATATATATGCATGTTAGCACCAAAGTGATTCAGAGATCTCGATCGGGTTTGAGCCCCGAATATGAAATCGCTTCTATTAGGACGTTTTATCCTCAATATTGGACTTTCTGATACGAATTCGGACGTAATTGAACTCCTATAATGCGGTTACTGAACCAAAAAAGTAAAAAGAATTCTACCTTTGATTAATTTTTCAGTATAGTAGTAATAGTGCCTCGATTTCAAACTAGTAGGGACGCCTATAATTTTTATTGGTCGTAGCACTCCATTTTTAATGGTTTAGTTTTGATTTTGGTCTTTCTCTTCACTCTTAAAACATTTGACATTAATCCACTAGTAAAAATAATTAAAATAATAAGCCTTGTTGCTAGCGGAGTTAGTAAAATTGAAAAAGATGATCACAATAATCTCAGTTACTTAATTTTGATGCATTATCTTTCCAACCCTCGGAAAACAATTGTAAATATAAAGACAGATCCAGGGATTTAAACTTAATACATCGAACGTTTAAGGTTTTAACTATTCAATCTACTTGTACTTTTAAAAATATGATTCTAAAATTTAAAATTTATTAAAATTTTAGTGATTTTAAATATTCATACATTTGTAATACATACATAGATACATATATCACCACTAAAAGGTGTGGTAGGATAATTAGAATCTTTATATTTTATAGACCTCGAATTTGAACTCTAAGAATAAAGAATTGACCTTCCGATAGAGAGCAATTTACCTTCCTTAGTGTCCTTACCAAGCGCAAATCCAATTAATTGAATTAGTGAATTTTAAATACCTAACGATTAAACTAAAGAAAAAAACCAAAAACCAAAAACCAAAGTTGCCAGCAGTGCAAGGACTGAGACTGGAAAACAAATTGCTGAATAAACTATGGTATAAATCTACTATTTCAACACTATAAATACCTCCATGCATTCACAACCGTGTACTCATCACTTCACCAAGAAAACCACTTCTTAAAATCAAGTTTTTTTTTAATTTAAAAAAAAATGGCTTCCAAAATGGTTTTCTCCACTCTTGCTCTTTTCCTTTCCCTTAACCTAATTTTCTTCACATTTGTTTCTGGTTGTGGAACTTGTCCTAAACCAAAACCACCCCCTAAACCAAAGCCTTCTTGTCCTCCACCTCCATATGTTCCAAAAAAGGAAACTTGCCCAATTGATACCTTAAAATTAGGTGTTTGTGCTAATGTACTTGGATTGGTTAATGTTGTTGTTGGTTCACCACCTGTGAAACCTTGTTGTAGTCTTATTTCAGGACTTGCTGATGTTGAAGCTGCTCTTTGTCTTTGTACTGCTATTAAGGCTAATGTATTAGGCATTAATCTTAATGTACCTGTCTCATTGAGTTTGCTTCTTAATGTTTGCTCCAAAAATGTCCCTTCTGGCTTCCAGTGTCCTAATTAATTGAATTAAAGGATAGTGCAGTTCAGTGCACAAAGTATCCTACGCTCACTCACAATCCGGAGAAGAGTTACAATTCAAAGTTTATCTCATTGTTTGTATTTTCTTGGAGGGGTTTCTATTTTTCATATTTACTTGTTTTTTTTTTTTTGTTATTTTTTGGGTGGGGCTTACCATTGAGATGAAATTTGTGGGTTGTGCTTAAGTATTGTTAAGTGTCTTATTTACCAGTTGAAGTTGTTTATTGTTGAGATTCCAATTTCTGTTCTTGGAAAAAGAAATTCCAGTATTTTTTTCAGCATATCATATTGTTTTCAATGTGTAAATTGAGTTGAAAGGTCTTTTTATTTTCTTCAATAAATAGTGGCTTTTATTAAGTGGCACTTCACAGTTCAGTTGGTTTGTTTCTTGTATTTTAGATTCTTGGCCTCATTTCTTCCTTAACATTATATCATATTCCACAGTAAAATATTCCAGCAGTTTCGATTTCTCCTTTGCAAATAAATATTCCTTATACATATCCGTTGATTAAATCAATCCAATATCTACAAGATAGATGTTTTCATATACATATTAACTATTAAATCATGAATAAGTAATGTGTTTTCTTTTCAACTTTTAATTGCTAAGTTAAACTGTTTGATTAGAATAAACACTAAGTACGAGTAAGTATTTACTCAAATATTCTGGTGCATAACATAATCAGATTGTTTGAATTCATTATATCCTAATTCCTAGGAGTAATTTAGAAGAATAAATATATGTTTATTATTATAACATTAACCATGCACTAACAATTGAAGTGTACGCTTATGCATAGCCATATAGTATGAGAAGGCTCCATTTTGGATTTGTGTAATTTGTTCGAATTTGAGGATACGAAAAGAAGCTATAGGAGGAAGATAAATTCAAATGAACCTCAATGAATAACTGATTTTGGATCTATGTTTGGTTGATTTAATTAGCTTAGCTTTATTATGTCAAAGAGATTAGGTGCGCGACTGTTTTGGTCAATTCTTCAAACTAATAACTCACAATAGAAGTGGTAGACTTTTTCTTTGTAGGATGGATATGATCCCCACCTTTATCAGATGTTTTTTAATTTGAGTCCCAGAAATAATTTTATTTTAAAAGACACATTTTTTTTTATGGGCCTTATGCAACGCGAATCTGAATTAATCGGGACCCTAAAGTGAATACCGAGCCCAAGAGAAGAAAAAAAGAACTACGGATAAAGATTCATATCATATTTTGCAATTAAATTCTCTAAGTCAGCTGAAAATTTGAGGACCAAAGCAGTTGGGGAGATCTCAACTCTCGTCGCTCTTGTTTCTATCAGAGTTGTGCGAGTTTTGAATAGCATGAGATTATTTTGTGATCATATTAGTTCTATTACGATTAACCCACATTCTAGTTTGATGTTCGCGCGCGTACATCAATATATATATATATATTGATCACGCCCAATTCTAGTTCTAAAAAGGATAAGCGGTCGCTGCAAATATAATCCGGTGTAAAAGTCCGGAGTCGAATCCCACAGAGAATTAAGGCTTAACTACAACTATTCACTATTCCCAAGAAGACAAGCTCGAACAATTCCTAAGTTATAATGATACTACGAGTTGGAGACAAGATTAAGGAGGCCTAGAGTTATGATTTCCTCAATTGTCGGAATCTTTCTCGCTATATCTCCTATAATATCGCTTAAGTATTCACTGCCGATCGTGAGTACTTTGGGTGTCGTAGTTCTCTCTCGATCCACTACCACAATTTACTTGACATATTCTCTCGAAATACGCTAGCTGGCACTAATTCACCTGTCACTACGATGGCACTGAGGTTTCGTTATCTCTAGTCCCGCCTTTAAACCCTCCGTATCATATACGTTAGGAGTGATGTTGCTCAATAACTACCTAAATATGTACCCTCTCTCAAGCAATACACACTAAATAGGCACAGTCAATTGATGGTCACTCAATCAATAGCAATAAATACGCAGTTGAACAAGTAGAGTAATCCAACGGCTCAATTATATAAAAACGTAATAAGAATTCATCCTACTAAAGGTTCCATAACCCTAGATAACAAATTAGCTATTCATAATAGTATGTAAAACTACAATACTAGAATTCATAACCAATAATAGAAAAAGGAAGAAGAAAGTGAAAAACTCGTAGAAGAATCCTCCGCCTTTCTCCTAGCGTGTTCTTGCCTCCTTAGGTCGATCCTCTCTCAAAAATGTCCTCTTAGGGTTAATCCTACTAAAAAATGACCCTCCATTCTTAGATATATTTACGGAGTATTTATAAGCTACGGTTGAAGTCTCCAAGTCCAAATTCAAGTTGGAGTCTTTTAATTCACGTACTTTTGATCACCGGGCTATAGACCTTGCGAGGCCAGGCTTATAGCGCGGTTAGCCTGGCTACAGAGCTTGCTACGCCTAGCCTGTAGCGTGGTCAAGCTAGCTATGCTTGGCCTGTAGCACCGTAAAGCTGGCTATGCTTGGTCTGTAGCACTGTTTGGGTACTTAGTGTTTTTGTACTCTTTCCTTTCATTTTCGTCCTCTTTTCGTGCAACTTTCATTTGGCTCTTTCTTTCGATGCACCTACACATAAAACAACATAATTTAGCTCAAATGTCGCACAATTAACCTCTAAACCAACAAAATAAAAGGCGAGTAATGTACTAAAAATAGAACATTTTTGCCAAACATCTCACACACACACATACACACACACACACACACATATATATATATATATATATATGAATTTTAAGTCAAAACTATTTCTTTTTATGCAGCCAACCATGTTCAAATGTGACCCAAAAGGAATAAAGTAGATAAAATTTTGTCTCCCTCCATGCCCTATATATAGCTGCAAGAATTTTGCCATCACATGGTATGATCCTTTATCCTTGTATAATTTTAATAATGGAAGTTAAAGTTTTAGTGATAAGACTACTGTTTACCCGTAAAATGGTATAGTTGAATTTATAGCGTGGTTTATAAACAAGCAAATCGATTTGCTCCAAAAATGATAAATAAATAAGAACGAAAATAAGATTAACGAATGAGATTAAAGGAGATAACAAGCCCGACTAAAAACTTAGCCTTTCAGATGACAAGGGTGAATGCAATATTCAAATATTAAAATTGAGCGTAATATCATAATAGATTATAGCTTTTCGTGTACAGAATGTTTTATGTCCCACAATAGATGTTAATCCTCCTATTTATAGCTTTACTTAGGGAGACAAGATCCTAAAATCAAGCCCTTCTTGAATGAGAATAAAATCGCCATTGATGGGCGCATAACGGTTGGTTATGACTGTTGATATCCTCTGTAACGGCCGCTCATTAAATACTATCCGATATCAAACCTTTGAATCTTAATTGTCAGCTACACTCACTTCGGGATCCATCCAGCAACAGTCACGCACTTCACACCCGATGCTAGTTATTTGTTGACTCACTTTTCACTTATCTTCGATTTCACGTGTCACTTTATTATTCCACCAATTGTCTGACACCAATTTTACCCCATGCAACTACAATATCTTGGTCAATGCATAATTGCTAGATGAGACACTAGATATAATTAATAGAATGGAAAAGAGTCAAAATATCCTTATCGTTTAGTAAATGGTTTAAGATTTTCTTTTATACCCACTTTTTGGTTCGTAAATGCATACAGTTATTTTCTGGCTTAAGAATACCCAATTCCAAATGATTGACTAGATGAGACTTAAATTTGAAACGTGTTAACTTATAATTGGTTCACATGAATATCTATTAATACCCAACTAATTACTCGCACTATCCAATTGGAACTGACCCATAATATTTTTTCATTATAGCTAATTGGCTAAAATTAAAAATATAATTCTAGAACCCTATGGGTAAAATTACCTCCCATCAATCACTAAGGATAGAGCAAAACTTGAACAAAATATAATTGTATATTTATTTTTGGTATTTCGAAAATCGTCTTCAAGAAAGATGCTATCGAAAATATAAGTTATTTTCTAGGTTTAGAATGACGAAAAGTATTTTTCAAGAAAATTAGTCATTTTTTGGTGTTTGATAACGATAATTCTTTTTTCACCCAGGGAGAAAATGACTTTCTCACTTGGCGTTAAGTCATATCTCAATTCTTGAATTCAATCGCTATTTCAAGTTATTTCCATCCAATCTTTATACTTTATTAGGAGTATTGTTTTTCTTTTGGTTAAGCAGTCAAAAATTCTATTTAATCAAGTATAGTATGTACAGTCCACTAGCTCAGTTGGACTCTAGAGCTAGTCCAATAACAGAATTAACAAATACTTTTTATCTGCTGTATCTGCTCTATTTACTATCTCTACATATAACTACTATACACACTAAGTAGGGTAGTTGCTCAATCATTCTAACTCTTTGGGCCATTTGGATTCACTTTGCCCTCGTACGTGCAGCTCCAGTATAATATTCTTCATCCTCTAAGAGCTTGATATCATCTTTTCTTGAAATCTTCGTTGGTTCCTCTCCGTCCAGACATAATAGACCATAACTACAAACAGAAAGCCTAGTATGTGAGCTCGAACTTTGCAGCACCCTACCTCGTAGGTAGAGTATTCATTTTTAGTGGTCAACAACATTCAAACACTATGTGATTTTCTAACTTGGTTATCAATCTTTAATAATTTTTTCTGAAAAGTATTTTCACCATCCAATCAAACATTAATAAAATATTCTGGAGAGAAAACATTTTGTAGAAAAGTTAGAATATATTTCGAAAAATGTTCTCTGTGGTACCAAATTAGTAAATCGGTTAGTACTAGTTGGTTTTAAAGACGATATGAAGCTAGAGTTAAGAGATAACTATGACAAAAAATATATCTTCTACACATAAGCAAAATAAATCATTTTCTCCCTTCTACTGAAAAGCATTTCCCTTGGAATTTTTCTTACAAAAATCAAAGACCGGATAATAATACATGAGGAGTACATATGCAATTTGCTCATTCATTACTAAGGGTGGTTACGGGTCCGGTCCGGTCCGGTCCGGTACCATTACTACGTCCAAAACCGGACCAAACCGGTCCCAACCGGTCCGGACTTACCGGTTGAAGCTCGTTCGACCGGACCAGTGCCGGTACCGGTGGCCGGTATACCGGTCCGATCCGGTCCGATCCGGTCCGGTCGCCGGTTTATTCTATTTTTTTTTTATTTTTTTTTTAATAATTAGTTAATTACCATTTGACTCATTTATTTAACTTTATAAATAATTGAAAATTATGTTTCAAATCCGAATTTTAGAATTAAAGAAGTTACTATATAATATTCTTATAAGTTTTTGGAAATATAACTTATAATTAGAAATATAACTTATTCAAACTTTGTAAAATTATAAATTTTGTAGTAGTGTAGTAGAAGGAAATTATAAGTTTTTGGAAATATAACTTATAAT